>CAVNZG010001393.1:122501-181950 GCA_963693315.1 Diogma glabrata
TGATTTTCTAAGTAATTTTCGATTTATTGTTTGCTTTTAGATCCACCATAACAAATAGTAAGGAGCTTTACGACAAAAATAAGCAGAATTCGTTTTGGTAACATGTTATCTAATAGGATAGGATAACGTGTTGACAAAAAATAGAAATTCAATTTTCGTGTTCGGAAAAATAAAAATAAATATAATCAAAAATGTCAATCGGAAACGAAATAGAATAAACAGAATTAGAATGGATTGGATTTTATCTGATAAGAGTGATTTGTGAAATTGTAGCAAATTTTGTTACAGCAAAATTTAGTTTTAGTTTTATTTGGAACTCCGTTAATGTTGTTAGATGATAATACCTATCAGCGTATTATTAACAGACAACAGTAATAAAGTTAACACTTTGTGACATTGGTTCTCAGGTTAGAAGCAACATTGCTCAACTTTTTGTTTCACGGTCTTGTTTAAATTTAAATGCTATATTGCAAAAGTGTCTTATTCTGCTACAACTGGAATGGTGTAAATGTATTAAGATAAGCTATGAGAACGACGTAAAGTCAGTTATACCTTTTCTTTTGGTTATTAAGAATAGCATGAAATGAAACAAACATGTTTTTCAACTGGATAAATTTGCAAAGCAAAAACTAGTATTATTGAGCCGATGTAAAAGTTTTTTAAACTCGAGCAAATTTTGGATCATAAGTGTAATTATTTTGAAAAACAAATACAACTCCAAGATTAACCCACCAATGCTTGCTATTAGAGCGCCGCAGGCAGCATCTCGTAGATTGAAATTCATGTATTTATTATACATATCTAACCCTTAAGACGAGCACTACCGAAGAAACCTTAACCGTGTTTATTGAAAATACATTTAAATGTCAAGTAGTTTGTTAGTTAATAACACCACCAAACTTCAGGTACATGCCAAACTACCTTTCTTTCAAAGTTGGAATACCACCGAATAAATATTATGAAGTAAAAACATCAAATATGTGGTCGGAGGGCATTAAAGTGGACAGCATCAACATTGCTAGTAATCGTGCTTTGGGTTTTCGAGCCCATTGGAATCAATACAAAAAGGGCCTAAGCATCTAATATCACAACATGTGAGGAAGGCATGAGGTCATGGTAGGAAAATTTCAGAAAAAATCTAGATAACTCCGATTATGATGTTGTCATAGTGACAGAATCATGGTTACAAAGTCAACATTAAACATCTGAAATTGTGCCTGATGGATGGACCATCTACAGAAAAGATCGAAGACTTTCTAATACTGATGCAGATCAACTTGAGTGTGATGCATTCATTGCAGTAAAGGATTACATCCGTAGTTCAGTGGTTCAGTTACAATCTGTGATGACACATTATTTGACATTGATGCATGTAAACTACAACTAAATGCTAAATTTTTATTTGTAAGTGCTTTCTTCATACCGACTGAGTCTTTGGCAGCAGCAGAGTTGATTGAAGAATTGAATCCAATTGATGAAGATAATGTGCAGTTTTGGTAGCAGCAGAGTTGATTGAAAAATTGAATCCAATTGATGAAAATAATGTGCAGAGATTTGATTTGCAGTGGATATGTCCAAATAATGTTGTTCAGGTAATTTTTAGTTGATGAAGCTTTTGTTGGATAGTGATGATGCTGAGAGGCTATGTCTGGATGAATAAGGCCAGAGTAGATAAGGAAGATGATATGAATATGATGATCTCTTTCGAATTATTTAAAGATTCTTATTTGAGCAAATTGGTGTAAATTTAATGATTATGTGCTTCGGAAAAATATTTTCTTTAACAAGAATATTTCATGGATTAAAATGATGTTTATCTATATTTTTAAATTTATATTTTGTATATTTTTAAATTTCAAAATTAAACTCAAAGTTTTTCATAAACGTAAAATAAACATAAGAGAATTTCTTATTCTAATATCTGAATTTCTTATTCTAATATTCTTATATCTATATTCTAATAATTTAATTAAATTGAAATTAATCAAAAAGAGTTGTTATAGAAAAACTAACACAATTCAGAAAAATGAAAAACGAATGACAATGACAATAATTATTTTTTTACAATTATCGTTCTACCAGGCAACTTTTCTTTTTTATTCAAAAAAGCAGGAGTTAAACTTTTCAAAATAATATGGGAAATTATTGTCACAAGTCTAACATAAATAGTATTATTAGTTATAATAATCTAGCTGATTCAATAGCAAACCTTAACTTAAACATGACAATTGATGATGAGATTTTTATTTATGGTGATGTCAATATGCCGAATATTAATTGGGTTTACAATGATTTACAGGAAAATATATATGATCCTGTTAATATTGATGTCGCTTATTATGATTTTCTAATTAAAAGTTTTTCATTAGGTTGGTGCCAAATTAATAATTTTAAGAATAATAGTGGAAACTTTTTAGATGTAATCTTTACAAATGTTACAATTAATTTTGATCTAGTTATAGCTTCACTAAAATTGACATCAAAAACTAGTTAGTGTTCACCATCAAATACTTGGATTAACTTATTTTTTTACTGAGGAAAGAAGGAAAAATGTAATTGACACTATAATCTCTTATGACTTTGATAAAGCAAAATTTGAAGCAATTGACCGTGAATTAAATTCTTATATATCAAATTCAAACTGTGTAAATAGTGCTGCATCTTTGTTTAATGAGTTTTCATGTGAAACTATCGATAAGCATAAACCAAAGAAAATCGTATCAACATTTTCATGCCCTGCTCACTTTGATAAAACACTTAGAAATAAGGCGCATAAAAAATGCAAACAAACAAAGAGATTATCTGCTTTTGATACATGCGTTAAACTTAGCGAACAATTTAAAATTGAGGAACAACATGCTTTGGTTCTACATAAGGGAAAAACTGCTTTTAAACTGATCGATATTCCTAAACAGTTCTGGAACTTTATTAAGGATAGACGTAGTAATAAAGGATATCCCACTTCTATGACTCACATGGGTAATTCCTCTTCAGAACCAATTTTAATAGCTGATATTGTTACCATGAACTTTTATGAGAAAATTAATTTGCACCGGATATAGCTCAAAACTATTATCACTGAAAAATACTGAATTTATAACAAACAAACAGACTTTTACCTTGAAAATCTCTTATATATCAGAAAACTATCACAGCAAAAATACTTATTAAGTAACATGCTAATTAGCACAAATAAAATAATTTAACCAAAAGCAAATCAAAAACTATTATACAAATCAAATTAAATTAGCTTACGTTATTACATCAATGTTGTCTTCATCGTGACTCCCTAGCCATGTTTGTTTTGTGACAGATCTCTGTTGTAACCATATACATAATTCTTTGGTTGGATGTCTTACACAACGATTAATATCAACACCAAAATTTCTTATTCCAAATAAACATGTTGCCGATTTCTCCATTTTCAATAGAAAATTTCCACTAGTTGTTTTTACTTCGTAGGATTCGTCACACCATCCTTTAAGTTTTACAAATGCTCCACCATTTTCTCGTAATATTTTATCAATAGTTTCGGATCTTTCATTATAATCTCTAAATGCTGGATTAAGTTCAATAATTCCTTGGGTGACATTATCTTTTTCACGAAAACAAGATATTTCTGAATGTCTAAATAGTTGTTTAAGTACATTTGGTCGAATTAACCCCACTTGCTGACCATCAACAATGAATGGACGACATTCTTTATTATTGAAACCCGTTAAATAGAAACAATTAAATTTTTGTGCTAACTTTAAAAAACTTAACATGTTTACTTCAGTTGAAACCATTTTTCCCCAAAGATTTTAAACCAATCATCAATTTCTTTACAACATCATCACTTATTTATGAAAATAATTTACCAAAAAAAGGAAAACCATCATAAATTTTTTTATAACATTATTATTTTTCAAAATAACTTAAGCTTGCGATTTATTTTTGCTTTAGATTCATTTTTTTCCCATTTTTCATTTTGTTCACTAAATGTTACTAAATTTCCACTATAGCACAAATAAATAAAACAGAAAGACTTTACATCAATTATAATATCATTAATAAAATGCACTAGACTCGATAATTCAAAATTATACTAATTAACTTAAAAAAAAAACTTAAACAATTGCCATAAAAAAAATAAATTAAATTAAATTTTAACATCATTTAAATAAATTTACTTTTTATAACAACTTGTTTTTCTTTTCAATTTCAAAATTATGCTGATCGATCTTGTTATGAAAATTCTTATTTTTATATTAATTTTTCTTCTTCTGTTTCCCCTTCCAACAATCAACAATTTCTCCAGTATATAAAAAAATATTAAATCAAACATGTTTATTGTTGAAATTGAGTGACGCAATTAAATCTCAACAGTAGCATACAAAATGTTGCGACCTTTAAGAAAATTAATGAAATTACAATTGAAAATGAAAATCATTATTTTTAGAACAAAATTGACATAGTCCTGGCGTTACAATATGTTTGCACATCATTTTGAGAGTGTTTATCAACCCCTATTATCTTTAAAGAAACTGATCAGTCACACATATTGCCCTCAGTTGACAGAATACTGGAAATCGAGCTTACACAGGAAGATGTTTTTAATTTAATTCAGTCTTTGGACATTAAAAAAGGGCCGAGACCAGATTTAAGTCCTCTAAAATTCTTTAAGAGGTCAGTAACTAGTATGGCAAAGCATCTTCAATATGTATTTAAACTTTCTCTAAGTCAGAGTATCTTTCTTGATATCTGAAAACCATCATTTATAACTCCAATCTTTAAAAATGGAGATAAGCGTAAGATTTCCAACTACCGAGGAATATTCTGTCCACTATTCCTAAACTCTTTGAATAAATTATAAGTAAAAAATTGTATACAGTTCTTAGAGACTTGATCCACCCTAATCAACATGGATTTGATTCGGGTAAATCAACAATTTCTGATTTGGTACAATATACTTCTTTCATTATAAGTCAATTTGCATCACAGTTAATTACAGAGACTTTTCTAAGGCCTTCGATAAGTTAGATCATGCATTACTAATTTTTAAGCTTAAAAAATATGGAATTAGGGGCAAAATCTTGCAGCGGATAGAATCTTATTTGACAGATAGACACCAGGAGATAAAATTTCAAGGTAAACATTCACGGACAATCAAGGCTACATCCTATGTACCTAAAGGTAGTCTTTTGGGTCCTTTCTTATTTTTACTGTTCATTAACGATCTCACATTATTATTCCGAAATTGTGAATTTTCTTTATATGCTGACGACTTGAAAATATATTAAGTCATTGAGTAAATGTCCGATGCCTGCAACTGCAACACAATCTCTCAATTTTATACAACTGGTGTCTACTAAATGGAATGCATCTGAAAATTGAAAAATGTATGGCAATTAAATTCGCTAGAAGCAGTCAAAAAATAGAATATACATATAATGTAAATGGATCTAAGCCTTGATAGAAGGGGTAATATTATTAAGGATTTCGGTATCATGTTGAATGAATCATGAAATCAGACAGCTTCTTGGAGGCTGCGATGTAATCGGATTCATTAAATCTAACCGGATTAGATGGTTTGGTCATGTAGAAAGGGCACCATTAGATAGAATGATTAAAAAAGCGTCCCAACAACAACCAGCTGGTGTTCGTCGAAGAGGAAGACCTAGACAACGCTGGCGTGATGACATCATCCAAGACCTTCGTGATATAGGATGTCGAAACTGGGGTCAACTGGTCATGGAACGAGACGATTGGAAGCTGATTGCACAGACGGCAAAATCCCTCCATGGGATGTAAACGCCAGAGAGAGAGAGAGAGGTATCATGTTAGATAGTTCCTTGACATTCAAACAGCATATCAACCATATCTGCAAAAGTCGTCATGCTATTCTCGGCTTTATTAAACGTAGAGCAAAAAAATTCAACAACATCACATTTACAAAAACTTTATACTGTTCAATCAAAAATGGAATATGCTAGTATAATTCGGTCGCCTTATACTGAGTTATTCACAAGTTGTATTGGATTAGTACAAAAACAATTCTTACTCTTTGCATTAAACTCCTCAATTTTACCAGATACAGACTTCCTAAATACGAAGAAAGACTTTCAATGCTGAATATGGTCTCACTAAAATCAAGACGGGAGCTTGCTTCTGTTTTATTTGGTTTCGACTAAGTCAGAAGTAATCCTCAGAGGTGTTCTGAATTGTGTCAAATGATGGTTCAAATTGTCATACTTATAATACAAGACACAGGAGGCCTCTAATTGAAGAACTTTATTAACGTGATTATTCTTTTTATAACCCACTTAACGAATGTATCAGAAATTTTAATGAGTATAGTGCTTTTTATGACTCTAATAAGGGGTAAATTCAAGAATAAAAATATGAAGGGGCTGAAATCTCAAGCTCTGAGATATCAAGACTTCGGTTTTGGTTAAGGATTTTGATATAGTTTTCGGCATAAAACTTTTATGAGGACATTGTTTTTAGTTTTGGTCAGCGATGCATATCAAACATAAAACTCTTTGTTAGAACAAGAACAAGTAAAAGAACAAGTATTTTATCTCTGTTTAGAAATTTATTACAAATATAACACGAAACATCAACTCGTCGCCGGTAAATTATAACAGATCATAAATTAACATAATTTAATGAAAAGATGATACACTCAGCAAACTAGTCAAAAACGTCTCCATTTAGCGTTTTGAGAAAATATCACAAAATCACAAATTTATATTTCTTTCGAAATTCCAAAAATATTGTAAAAATTAAATAAAATCAAAAATTCAACCTTTTTTCTAATAACATTCATAAATTATTACAAAATCAAAGACTAAAACTTTTTTCAAATATTCTAAAAATATTGCAAAAATTATAACAAAATCAAAAATTGAAACTATTTACAAAATTCCAAAAAAATTCCAAAAATTAGAATAAAATCAAATATTTAAACTTTTTCTAAATACTAATAATATTCCAAAAATTCTTAAGAATTCAAAAATTCAAACTTTCCCAAAATTCTAAAAATATTGCAAATATTCCATTTAGCGTTTCGAGAAAACATTACTAAATCACAAATTCATATTTCTTTCAAAATTCCAAAAAAGTTGTAAAAATTAAATAAAATCAAAATATCAAACTTTTTTCAAAATTCTAAGAACACTGTGCGACAGCCAAAATCCTCTGGGGTTCTGACTACCGGGAAAAGTTATATCGGTAAAAAAAAGTTATACGTGTGCCGGCGTTTCGCTGGGTCACGTCTAGGAATCGAGATATATCGATTTGAAGTTAGTAAGTATCATATAGGAGAAATTGTCACGTTTGGGGTTCTTTTTTTGACATAACTCGAGAACGACTAGTCCGATTTTGCTGAAACAAATTTAGAAATTAAGAACTACAATTCCTTTAATCTACTGATATACTATACTGAAAAAGTAACGAACAAAAAAAAATTAAAATTAAATAAATAAGAAATACAAAAAAATAAAATAAATAAATAAATGAAATAAAAATAATAAAGTAAAATAAAAAAATAATAAAAATAATAAAATAAAAACATAATAAAAATATAAAAAAATTAAATAAAAAAAATTTAATAAATAAATAAAATAAATAATAAATAAATAATAAATAAATAATGTATAAATAATTAAAAAATAATAAATAAACAATAAAAATAATAATAAATAATAATAACAAATAATGAATGATAAATAATAATAATAACAGTAATAAATAATAATTATAAATAATAAAAATAATAAAAAATAATCATAATAAACAATAATAATAATAATAATAATCATAAATAATAATAATAATATGATAAGATATAATAAAAATATAAAAATATAAAATAAAATTATACTAAAAATAATAAAATAAAATAATAAAATAAAATAAAATAAATAAATAAAAAATAAAAAAATTAAAAATAGAAAATAATAAAAAAAAAATAAAAAAAATAAAATTAATACACAAAGACACATAGACACATGTCCAAATACATTTAAAACAATAAATTTTGGAGTTTATTCCAGTAAAAATATTAAAAAAAAATTTCTATGAAAAATCAATATACTTGTCAAAATGAGATACCTTTACTTAATTGTGAATAAAAGCGAAATGCGTTTATCGATTTTCCTGATTTATGTCTCGTTTTGTGCACAGATTAACTTGACTTTACGTCAAAGTAATAAGACTTGACACATTTCCCCGTTTTGAATTTTTCGTGATTTTTTAAAATACAATTTTTTTATTTTTTAGGCAAAAATTTATTTATTTTCTTCATAAATTTATTTAAAACTGCGAAACTGTTAGAATAAGTAGAATATTAGTAGATTAAAGGAATTGTAATTTTCAATTTTTCTAAATTTGTTTCAGTCAAATAGGACTAGTCGTTCTTGAGTTATGTCCCCAAAACGTGACTATTTCCCCTATATGATACATACTAACTTCAAATCAATATATCTCGATTCCTAGACGTTACCCAGCGAAACGCCGGGACACGTATAACTTTTTATTTACCGATATAAGTTTTCCCGGTAGTCAGAACCCCAGCGGATCACTGACCCCTACCATTTGTCGCACAGTGTAATATTCCAAAAATTATTACAAAATCAAAGACTAAAACTTTTTTTAAAAATTCTAAAAATATTGCAAAATTTATAACAAAATCAAATACTGAAACCTTTTTCAAAATTTCAAAAATATTTCAAAAATTAGAATAAAATCAAATACATATTTAATCTTTTTCTAAATTCTAATAATATTCCGAAAATTCTTAAGAATTCAAAAATTCAAGTTTTCCAAAATTCTAAAAATATTGCAAAAATTATAACAATATCAAAAATTGAAATACAAAAATAAATACAAAAGGGGTACAAAAATAAATAAACCGAGGTAAAATCTTTCTTTTGACACACTTGACAACATTTTTTCGACAAACTTATAATGCCACAATTCTCAATAATAATAACAAAATTTCATGTCATACAAATAATTAATTTTATTTTTTTCCCAAAAATTGGGTAAAATAATAAATAAAAATCTTTCTTTTGACACACTTTACAACATTGTTTTGACAAACTTCTAATGCAGTAATCTAGTTTTTGATCTCGCATACCAATCCCGACCATCAAGGTTTCTCCACATTGTTTGTTCCTTCCTACTCATTATCACTTAAAATGATCGTTTTTTAAGCCAAAAATATGCAAATGTTCTATTTTTGACACACATAAGGATTTTTTTGATACACTTCCGTTACAGTTATCAAACACGTCGTCCTTTCGGACCTGCTAATTGAGTATACCTATTTTTAGAAAAAAAATTTTTTAAATCCGTCCAGCGATTTTCTAGATTTCGTAGATAATGACGGACGGACGGCTGGCCGGCAGAGACATACATTTTTTCCTTTTTTAGAATCAGTACGTCCTAAAACGTCGAGAAAGGCCAAAAAAGGTGGGGGTAAGAATTGCACTTTGGGCTCATGAATTCAATAATTTGGTTTGGTTTTTGAGAGAAGAAGACAACGCCTGCGGTTCATATTAAAGCCAGATGCGAAGCGAGGGCTTTTATTGTACCAAGGGCGTAATTTTTATTTCAGCCTGAGTGCATGTACAACGTTTTATAAACAAATGCGCAACTGAATGGATAAATACATCAGTTTTTAAATGTTATAAACACCGTAAACATTTTGAAAACTTGTAAAAAAACTAAACATGCCATGATTTTCATTATAAACTTCATAAAATAATTGATTTGTTTGTTCTAATTTTATGATAATTTTTATTATTTTACGGGCTATTATTTTACGGGTGACAAAGTAGAAGAATACAGCATTGTTTTATATAGCAACGGGTTTTTATTTAACAGGCGTAAATTTCAACTTTCAGCCCCGATAACTAGGTTGTAAAATGTGTTTTACAATTCATTTGTGCGTAATAGTTATTAACATATCCAGGACAGAAAATAGAAGACTACTCTTGCGGTTCATATTGAAGCCCGACGCGAAGCGAGGGCTTTAATTGCACCAAGGGCGTTATCTTACGTTCAGCCTGAGTGTATCTATAACGTTTTACGCACAACTGCACAACTTAATTGTAGTATAAATCAATTTTTGAATTTTATAAACTCGCTAGACATTTTGAAAATTATACTAAACATGCCATGATTTTCTCTATAATCTTTATAAAATAATTTATTTGTTTGTTCTAATTTTATGATTATTTTCCGGGCTAATATATTTTTTATTCACCTACATATTAAAGTGTTACTTTATTACTGTGATTCGCGGCTTTAAAGTATCACTTTTCAACTATATATTTTGTTGTCATAGCTACGTCCAAAAAAGTAAAACGCATTTGTATTTGTTTAAATTCTATGAATAATAAAATTTTTTATCAAAGCAACCCTTAAATTCAAAATTTCATTATCCAATTAAAATAGTTGTTATCATTTGTTGTCATAGCTACACAATAATTTGGAAAATATAATAAATATTTTGTCAAAGGGTATTTGTTCCACATATTTTCATTTTAAAATTTATGAAAATTTATAATTTTAATGTAGAATAAACAAATTTTCTTAAAATATTTTGCTTGCGGCGAATAAAAAATAATATATGATGCACTGACGTAAGCTATTTTGGACTTAATGTGGGTGCAAATCTCGGCTAGCGCCTCGATTTGCAAACTCCACATCCGTCCAAAATCTTTAGCTTTACGTCCTAGCATCATAATGTACTATTACGGGCAGCAAAATAGAAAAATACACTAATTTTTTTTATAGCAACGTATTTTACGGGTGTAAAGTTCAACTTTCAGCCACGATAACTATAGGATAACCACGATAATTACGATTCGTTGGTGTGTAAAATCTATTTTTCATTAAATATTTTGTAACTTTTACGCTGATTCATTTATTTTGTGGTAGGATGTTGAAAAGCTAGAGGTTAATCAACTGAACTCTGAGCTAGAGAGCTAAAGTTAAATTAGCATTCTAGCTAATCGATATTATAATCCAACAAACAAAATATGCATTTTGCTCGAATATATGCACACTTCGTGCACTTTTTTATTTTACCAAAACTTAATTTTTTTTAAATATTCTAGTGTGCACTTTTTTAAATTTAGTTGAAGTTTTGAAATATTTGAGTGCTAACGTCATACATATTTGTTTTAATTTAACATTTTTAAATCATGCAAACATGAATAAAAAATGTGCATAGAACTATCGCGAATAAATACAAAGATATTTTATGTATGACTTTTCTGACTAGGATCTTCCTAGACTAATATATTTGGTAACGTCATAACGACAAATGCAATAAGTGGTCGCATTTTTAAGATGTAAATTGAAAATGTATATATGTTGATTTTTAAATGTAGCATTTATTTTGTCGGTCGCAATATTTTTAACGAAACAATTTAAATGAAAAAAAATTAGAAATTAAAAAATTTAAATATTTTGCTTACCTATAAAAAATAATACTAATTTTTTCTAATTTTCTTAATATTATAAAAAATAAATTTAGATATAAAAAACCGACATGAAAAAAGACAAAAAAATTACAAATATTTATAATATATAACTGAAGTGATGCGTAGCGAAACTCCATTTTTCCCCGATTCGAATAGCCATAGATGGTTTTGCAAAAAATTTTGAAAATTAGACAAACCACGGAGGAATAATCACAGAAAAACGGTTCCCATAAACTTTCAATGGGAAAATTGGGAAAATTGCTTGCTTCGCTCCTTTTTATGAATTGCAATTTGCATTGGTTACCTAGTAATATTTTTAAATCACTAAAATTATTTATTCAAAGTACCCGTTTTTTTTGTGTTTGTTAGTAGAAAAGGTTACTAAAAAATTTTTTCGCTCATAAATTTAGATGCAAATAAATTTAAATTCATCAATTTAATATTACGAAACTATTATTTCATAAAAAGTTAAATAAAACCAGCTATTTGAAAAATTTAAACAATCTTTTTCAGTTTTCAGTCCATTCTCTTTCAATATTGATCTGTTTGAAAAAAACAGATAAATACGTTATGGTATTCAAAAAAGCATTAAAAACATAGTACTACTACTAAGCAAAAGCGAGTACTAAGCCAAAACGAGTATTAAGCAAATTCGTTAAAAACTGTTGCAGGTTTCAGTATCTCAACACTTAATTAAGATATTAAACTTTTATCAGTGCAAAAACATTTTGGAAAAGAAAAAATTTGTAACAGCATGAATGTTGTTACAAATAAGGAAATAATAGAGAATAATAGGAAAGAAAATATAGTGCAAACGATGGAAAAAATAAATTCAAGTTGATCCGAGCTACAAGTGTGAACTGGGGTGAACTTTTAGGGGTGGAAAATGGTTTTTTACGATTTCTAGAGAAACTAGACCTGCTATCGAACAAATTTGAACGTATGAAATTTCAAATTTGTTCGATAGAAGGTTTAGTTTCTCTAGAAATCGTGAAAAACCATTTGCCACCCCATTTTTTCACACAAACTAAAACTTTCTGAAAAAAATTAGAAAAACCCCAAAAACGGTTTTATCGTTTTTAATTTTTATCTCCCACAAACAAATATTTTGTCTCTAAATTTAATGAAAACATTCAGTTTTGTGTCCCAAATACGCTGTAATTTTACATTTAATTGTGATTTTAGACCAGAGAAGTGACCTCTGGTGACCTCTGGTCATTTTCACCCGAAAATCCCCATGTGCTGAAAACATGTTTAATAATAATTATTTATTATTAATTAATAATTATTTAATAATTATTTTTTTGTAGACTATTTAAAAGTGGACGTTTCATCAAGAATAAAGACCCCTGATTTTTTTTTTAAAAATCTGTTTCCAGCACATTTTCGGTTGAAAATGAGATCATTTTTTTGGATTTCAATTAATTGTTTGATATAAATAAATTTTGTTCTGTTTTTTCTTCATTTTAATTTTTCGCGTTTTTTTTCGATTGATACTGCTGCTAATATGAGAATGAATAGAAATGCCGATGTATGTGAAGTTTTTCTTATGCGTGGGATAGGTTTTGAGTTAGATCGTGTGAATCCTTTTGTTCGTTCTTTTAAATCAATGCATGAATTTTGTGAAAGACCTGAGAATGTTACTGCTGATGTGTCAATGGTTATAAAAGTTAACAGAGAATAGCGATGATAATATGCAAGTAGTTGGTCGTAAAGTAATTTTGCCATCTTCTTTCCCCGGTTCACTACGTAACATGTATCAAAATTACTTGCATGCAATGTCTATTGTACAACATTTCGGTAAACCTTCTTTATTTATAACAATGACATGTAATCCTCAATGTCCAGAAATTGTTGATAATTTGAGTAATTATGAGTCTTCGAATTTTCGTCCTGATATTGTTGTGCGTGTGTTTAAAGTGAAACTTAAAGAGCTCATAGATTGTTTAATAAAAAAAAAGATTTTTAGTTCTGTCAAACTACTTATATATACCGTTGAATATCAAAAACGTGGTCTTCCGCTCATATTTTGTTAGATTTGTCAGATGACGGTAGAATTGATGGAAATGAAATGATTAATAAATTTGTATGTACTGAAATCCCTGATCCCATTCTTTTTCCTAAATTACATGAATATGTGAAACGTCATATGATGCATGGACCATGTGGTGCTCTAAATCCCAATTCTGTCTGTATGAGAGATGGTAAATGTAGTAAGAATTTTCCAAAACCTTTTTCTGAGAATACTAAAGAATCTGTGAATGGTTAGCTTTTGTACCGTCGACGTGATAATGGTATGAGTGTTGATGTACGTGGTGCATCTCTTGATAATAGATATGTTGTTCCATATAATCATTATCTTCTTGCAAAATTCAATTGTCATATTAACGTGGAAATATGTACGACTGTTAAAAGTGTGAAATATGCTTACAAGTTTACATATAAAGTGTATGATTCTGCCAATGTTGAATTGAGAGTGAATGGAGGGAATGCAGTGAATAATGATGATGCGATTGTGGAAAATGAAATTCAAGATTTTTTGAATGGACGGTATGTTGGTTCGACTGTAGCTGCTTGGCGCATATTTGAATTTCCAATGCATTTTCAATCTTATACAATTATTCGACTTGATCGTCATTTGCCTAATAGACAAAATGTTTATACCAGGAATGGTAATGTGGCTGGTGCAGTCGCAAATGTATCAAGAACAAAATTGTTAGCATTTTTCCATTTGAACTCCATTCATAATTTAGCTAATGAGTTTTTGTATACAGAATTACCATTACATTATGTTTGTCATGATCAAAGTAAATCGTGGAAAAGAAGACAACGTGGGGCTGATAAAGTTGTTGCTCGATTATATATGGTTACTCCAAAAGATATAGAATTGTTTCATATGCGCTTACTTCTGTTGCATGTTCGTGGTCCAAAATCTTTTACTGATCTACGTATGTATGAAGGTGTTGAGTACCCTACTTTTGTTGCAGCATGTGAAGCTCGAGGTATTGCAACAAATGATAATGAATGGCGTGAATGTTTACTTGAAGCTTCATAAATTCAATCACCAAAACAATTATGTCAATTATTTGCATTTATCTGTGGTTTGAATGTTCCTCCGAATGATTTAGCTTTATGGATTGAATTTAGAAATAGTATGATTGAAGAATTTTTACCAAATTACGATGAAGATGTGTCAATTAATCGAGCCTTGATTGAAATTAATGAAATTCTTCTTACACATAATACTTCATGTAGTGATCTTGGTCTTCCGATTCCACAATATAACTTACAGATTGGCGATGTAGGTCATTCTGATATTGAAGAAGAAGCTATAGTTTTCGATAGAATGTATGAAAATGCAAATAATGAGCAACATAGTGTGATTGATATTGTTTTGCGTGCAGCTCAATTCCATGATACTGGAAGTAATGTTTTTTTCTTGACAGCTCATGCAGGTTGTTGCAAAACTTTTGTTCAAACGGCAATCATTCATAAATTTAATTCATTAAATCTTTCGTGTATTGTAACTGCCTTCAGTGGTATTGCATCAACCCTTTTGATTGGGGGGCGAGCTTTGCATAATCCTTTAAAATTACCAATTCCATTATTAGAGAATTCAATGTCAAATATAACTCCAAACAGTGTACATGGCACATATATTAATAATGCATCAATTATAGATGGAATTTCAATGTGTTCTATTCATGCTTTAAAATTAATTGATCGTTTGTTAAGAGATTTGACTCCAAACGAAGAAAATAAAAATAAACTGTTTGCAGGCAAAACTCTTTTACTGAGCGGTGGACTTTCGCCAAATTCTTCCAGTTATATCGCATGGCTCACGTTCTATTTGAAAATTGTATTATAGTCCAGGAAAATTAGTCAAATAAGGGCAAGCATCTCGGAATGAGGGATAGTCAGCTATAAACTTGTATAAACCTTTATTTTGGCACCCTAAATCTTGTCTCAAAACCTACTTGTCGTAGGGTGTCGGCGACTACAGAAATTCCAAGGTCAAAGGTCGAAAAATCGATTTTTTACACATTTATTGCAAATATCTCGTTTCCTATGGGCCTTATGCTATTTATATCTTCTATAAATATTGTAGAAGATTAAATTCTCTACAACTTTTGTATAAACATTTTTTATATATTGAGCCATTTTCGAGATAGAGGGCAGAGCGCGCGCATTGTTTAACTATTTAGAGTTATTGAGATTATTGATTTTTGAAACAGCTATTAATGAATCTAAACGTCAAAAAACTGCTGTTATAATAAGAGAAGATATAGATTTACTTTTCATTTTAATTGAGCGTACCATATCTCATCAACAAGAAATTTTCTTTAATAAAGTTGGCAAAGGAAATGTAAAAACTGAAATATACCCGTCCAAAAATTTTGATAAATATCCTCGTTCTAAAAAACACATTTTGTTTCTGCACGCAATAAGTGGTTGCGACACGACTTCTGCGCTCTTTAGAAAAAGAAAAAAAACTTTTGTAAAAACCCTCGAGAAACTTCCGAATTTGGGTCAAATTGCTGCAGCATTTGAAGAAGAAAACTGCCCGGTTCAATCATTATTTAAGAATGGAGTGCGCACCTTGTTGGCAATCTTTAATCGGTGTGGATGTAGGAAAGCAGGGTTGCAGTGTTCTTTAGCTTGTGGCCAATGTAATGGGCAAGCTTGTCCTAATGCTTCACCATATCAGAGTGATATCAATGAAGACGGTACTTTTGATCCCGAAATCCTGGAAGAACAGACAAACGATGTTAAAGACGAGAACACAGAGGAATTTGAAATTTTACAGCGACTGGAAGACAATGATGAAGAAGAAGAAGAAAATTGAAAATAGAATTTGTAGTTCTTATTATTATTATTCAATTTTTTAAATTTCAATGTTCATCAGTGTATGGAATGGTATTTTTCAATAAAAACATTAATTAAAAATTTAATTCTTTTCTTTTTATTTAGTTAGGAAGTAATTAGAATAAACCAGATTAGAATTAAAAAATAATTAAAGTATTTCCCTTAATAACTTTATAATTACACGAGTAGGTAAGTGTTAATAAATGAATAGATACTGAATTATTGAAAAAAATATTAATTATAACGTAAAAGTTAATAAAAAATGCAAATTATTTAGAATTATGTATTTATCAATAATTTATAAACTTTATATAGCATATTTTGAATCGGGACTACACGTTGACCTCGAATGGTACTCTAAATAGTTAAACACTGCACGCGCTCTGCCCTCTATCTCGAAAATTGTTCAATATATAACAAAATGTTTGAACAAAAGTTGTAGAGAATTTAATCCTCTACAATATTTATAGAAGATATAAAAAGCATAAAGCCCATAGGAAACGAGATAATTGCAATAAATGTGTAAAAATCGATTTTTCGACCTTTGACCTTGGAATTTCTGTAGTCGCGGACACCCTACGATAAGTAGGTTTTGAGATAAGATTTAGAGTGCCAAAATAAAGGTTTATACAAGTTTATAGCTGACTATCTCTCATTCCGAGGTGAAACCCCTAATATTCCTGGACTATAAATCTAGGCAAGAATTTATTAACTTTAAAATTTTCAAATTAAATCAAAACATGAGAGCTCTCCCTCATGTAATTGAATTTGTAGAATTTCTTAGAAGACTCGATAGTGGTGATATGCAAAGTTTTCAACAGTTTGGTTCAGATATCATTGAAATTCCTCATAATTTGATTGGCAATCCAGACAATATTATTGAAGACATTTTTGGAAATATTTCTGATACAATTTTATGTGATGACATTTTGAGTTCTGTCATTTTAGCCCCCAAAAATAATGATTGCAATGAAATCAATTCTAAAATCTTGAGTATTATGCCAGGAGAGGAGAAAGCATATTTTAGTTTTGATAAAGTTGTTTGTGATGAAATTCGTGAGCAGAACAATTTTCCCATAGAATTTTTAAATAAATTGAGTGTAGGAGGTTTGCCACCTCATAAATTACTTTTGAAAGTGAATTGCATTGTTCTCCTCATACGTAATTTAAATACAGGTCTAGCATTAGTAAATGGAACACGAATGTGTGTAAAAGTTATGCCCCGAAATTCAATAGATTGTGAAGTTTTGATTGGTGTCATACGAGGTGTACGCATTCCAATTCCACGCATTTGACTTATTCTGGAACATTTCTTTCATTTAAATTTCAAAGAACTCAATTCCCTATTGTTCCTGCTTTGACTATTAATAGATCTCAAGGTCAGACATTCAACAGAGTTGCCATTTTACTTAAAGAACCTGTATTCACACATGGTCAATTGTATGTTGCTGCAAGTAGAGTTCGTGCGTTTGAATGTTTGAAATTTTATATTTATGATACTCTGACCAAGGTCTTTACAAATATCTTCCAAGAAAAGTGACCGTCTAAAGTGTGCGACTTATCGTGGCATCGCACTGTTGAACACTGCATATAAAATACTAGCTAATGTCGTACTTGCTCGACTCATCCCGTTCGCCGAATCTATCATCGGTGACTATCAGTGTGGTTTTCGTCCCAACCGTTCAACCACAGATCAATGTTTTACCTTAAAGATGATTCTAGAAAAATGTTGGGAGTACAACATCAGCATTCACCAGCTCTACGTTGATTTCAAGCAAGCATATGATAGTATCATCCGCAAAAACCTTTGGTCCGCACTCATATGCCTTGGCATCCCAGAGAAACTTGTTTCTATGTGCAAACTCACAACATCGGGATCAAATTGTAGAATAGTAATCGAAGGGTCAGTTTCTGATCCTTTCGATATAACATCAGGTGTTCGACAAGGTGATGCACTCGCGCCCGTACTGTTTAATTTGGCGCTGGAGTACGCGATAAGAAAAAGCCGAATTGAGACACAAAACTGCATATATAACAAATCTAGTCAAGTTCTTGGCTACGCAGATGATATTGTGCTTCTCGGACGTAGAACAAGCGATATTAAGGATAGTCTCTCTCAGCTTGAAAGAAATGCTAAACGACTTGGATTATGCATCAACACCGGCAAAACCAAAGTGTTAACAACATCTAAGAACATACCTCCCGGAAATCTGGATACTGGCGACTATGAAGTGGAACGCGTGGAAAACTTCAAATACCTCGGGTCTGTAATAACATCGTCAAATGACATGCAGGCAGATATCAAATCCCGTGTCTCTGCCGCATACAGAGTTTTCTACGCATACTCAAAACTTCTGCGATCAAAACATCTTTCGCGGTCGTGTAAACTCACGCTTTACAAGGCATTAATTCGACCTGTGCTTACATTTGGAAGTGAAAGCTGGACACTGACTTCCCCTGATTGTAGAATTTTATCAACTTTCGAGAGGAAGGTCATACGAACAATTTATGGTCCATGTAAAGTTGATGAAAATCAGTATAGAATCCGAATGAATCACGAAATCAGACAGCTTCTTGGAGGCTGTGATGTAATCGGATTCATTAAATCTAACCGGATTAGATGGTTTGGTCATGTAGAAAGGGCTCCATTGGATAGAATGATAAAAAAAGCGTCCCAACAACAACCAGCTGGTGTTCGTCGAAGAGGAAGACCTAGACAACGCTGGCGTGATGACATCATCCAAGACCTTCGTGATATAGGATGTCGAAACTGGGGTCAACTGGTCATGGAACGAGATAATTGGAAGCTGATTGCACAGACGGCAAAATCCCTCCATGTGATGTAAACGCCAGAGAGAGAGAGACCAAGGTCATTTGTTCAACGATGATGGAGTTTTCACAAAAAATATTGTCTTCCCAGAAGTCATTGTTACCTGATTTCTTCTCACTTTTCTCAAAAACCTTTTCCTCTTTTATGAGTACTAGGAGGACCCGGCGTGCTCACTACGCTTATAAATAAAGTTTTTACGTAGACATTTTGTTGACGTAGAAGCAATGATTTCAAAAAGTGGTATTGAGAAATGCTAGCAAATAATTTTTAATTTTTCTTTTTAAATATATCAATGAAAAATAATCAGAACTCTAGCTGATCAGTTCGGATATATGAAAAATTAGCGATCAAATAAGTTAGAGATCAAATAAGCTTACTTGAAAACTTATTTGTTCGCTAATTTTTCATATATCCGAACTGATCAGCTAGAGTTCTGATTATTTTTCATTCATATATTTAAAAAGGAAAATTAAAAATTATATGCTAGCATTTCTCATTACCACTTTTTGAAATCATTGCTTCTACGTCAACAAAATGTCTACGCAAAAACTTTATTTATAAGCGTAGCGAAGCACGCCGGGCCCTCCTAGTAATAATAATTGTATTCCAGTGCTTCATTTTATTACTATGAAACTGATTTTTCAGACTATGGCATAGAAAATAACTGATATCAAAATCTAATCAATTTATATATGATATTTAGTGTAAGTAGTAAAATAATTCTTTAAATACCTCGGTAGATAAGGCAAATATTTACTTCAAAAATTATATTATATTGTCCCTTTTTTTACCTTTGACTCGAATTGACCTAACTCTCAAATCGATAAACGTAGTTCTCAAAATCTTCTGGATTCAATCACTGATAAGTAAGCAAAACCCACCAGATTTTATTATGTTCACAACACCTTTACTATTGTACAACAACAGAAAAACTATTCTGCAAACAAACTTTCTGAACAAGAATATTCTTGTATAGCTTTAAGCTTTAAGAACTGCAACGAATAGCTTTAAGAACTGCAACGGTTGAGGGCAGACATTTTCAGTCCACAGCGTCCAAAATAATCCACAAACTTCTCTTAAATAACACTTAAATAGTACATTATGATGCTAGGACGTAAAGCTAAAGATTTTGGACGGATGTGGAGTTTGCAAATCGAGGCGCTAGCCGAGATTTGCACCCACATTAAGTCCAAAATAGCTTACGTCCGTGCATCATATACTATTTTTTATTCGCCGCAAGCAAAATATTTTAAGAAAAGTTGTTTATTCTAAATTAAAATTATAAATTTTCATAAATTTTGAAATAAAAATATGTGGAACAAGTTACCTTTGACAAAATATTTATTATTTTTTCCAAATTATTGTGTAGCTATGACAACAAATGATAACAACTATTTTAATTGGATAATGAAATTTTGAATTTGAGGGTTGCTTTGATAAAAATTTTTATTTTTTATAGAATTTAAACAAATACAAATGCTTTTTATTTTTTTGGACGTAGCTATGACAACAAAATAAATAGTTGAAAAGTGGTACTTTGAAGCCGCAATTCACAGTAATAAAGTAACACTTTAATATGTAGGCGAATAAAAACATAATTTAAAATAAAAAATTTCCCCTGGTTAAACATTCCAATTCAAACCTATTGAATCCTATTAAATCCAATAAAATTTCAATAGGATTAAATCGGATTGAATTGGTTTAATTGGAAGACTTCGATCTACCAATTAAAATTCAATCGGAATGAATGGGATTCAACAGGAAAAGAGGTTCTAATGGAAATTTCCAATTGAATTTCAATCGGAAATCAAGAGATTCAATAGGAAAAAAGAACTTAGAAAAAATTAAACAATCTTATGAATTTAAAAGGATTTAATTGGAAAAGATTTAACAGGAATCAATAGGATTAATCGGAATTCTGCAATGGAAATTTTCAATTAATTCCTATTCATACACATTTCCTATAGATTCCGGTTGAAAAATAAAATAGAGATATTTAACAGGTAAGAATAGAATTGTACTGGAAATAGATTTTTTGAATAGGAATTAATTGAAAATTCCCAATGGAGAATTCCGATTAATCCAATTCATTTTTTTCAATTGGTTTCAATTGGAATGTTTAACCAGGGTCTCTACATTCTACATTCTTTCTATTTTCACGCTTTTATGTACCAATACAGAGTTTAGTTTACAATTTAATTAAATATGTCTCAAAATTCTGCTTAAATAGTATTCCGTACAATCTAAAAAATTAATGCTGTTCTAAAACTCTTTTATCCAGAAAGTTCCTTAAAACAAAATAAAAAATAATATTTATATCTTCACTTATAAAGAACGTAGTACAATAACAAATTCAAAACAAATCTTTTTCTTTGTCCTGCCGAGAACTCAATTGTTGTTTTTGTTTCGAATCTATTGATGATGTTAATTATGAGTTTGCTTTCGTTATTTTGTATATGGTGTTTCATTTGTAATAAATCAAATAGAATTTTATGTTGTATTTCCTTATAAGCGTAACAATATATGTAATAGTTCTCGGTTAATCATAACTCACTTTTCAACCATGGTATATAATGCACTATTTTTTCTAACGCATTTGAAGTTTTGCTCGAGAATAAACTTTATTAAACACTAAAATACTATAATCGTTCAATGAAATTTTATGTGAAACAATCAATCGACTGAATAATAAAACTTGATTCATAACAATGCAAAAATAATTATCTAAAATCAAAAGCCACCAAAATTTCACTGTAGTTCCAAGAACAATCATAACGATTGAATTAAGTCTTTCGCCATCACTTCAACAACCAATATGTACTTTTAAAATTAATAAAAAAACATTGTTCATAGAAAAGTAACAACAGATGAAAAATAAGTAAATGAGAGACTATCGCAAAATACTTTTATATCCTTTGTCCTAACTCACACAGGAACAGAAGACAACCTCATTTCTTACATACATGAATGAACATTTTATAATGGTAGTTGGTCGTTAAGTTTCTTCGAATTCTATGTTTCATTTATTATATGTTTTATTTTTATGCTAAAATAAAATCTTATTTTTAAGTAGATACATAAGATTTTTATCATATTTCTCATATCTTTTATGGATTATTTTGTGATAAAAAAATCGAAAACGATAAAAAAAAAATTAGAAAAGAAAACGAAAATTACGAAGGAAAAGTGTAAGCATAAGCAAAAATTGAATATCTTATGGGAGTAGCATTAATGTTAAGGTGGGTAAAATAGTAACAACAGAAAATATTGGAGGTGTCACAAAATTTGTATTTAAGGATACCCGTAAAGAATATGGTTATAACAGTAAAATCTAGAAAATATTGAAAATGTTTATTTTATTGATTGGGAAGGAGTTTTACTTTGTCTTCATTTTCGCAGTATATCGATAAAATGGAGACTAAATATGTAAGAAAAGATTTTCGAATATATTGTTATGAAAAATTAAAGTCGGAATAACAATTTTGCGGAAACGAGATTCGGTTTTCTATAAATTGGTGTTTTAACTATAAAAGAATTATGTTCCGAAAAACAAATAACAGAAAGTTGCAAACTAGAAGAACATCGGTTTTAATAAAGGTGATCCATAGCGCAGTACAGGTTCTTCATTAGTCTTTATCGCCAATATCTTGAGGGAAAATGTCTGTTCAGCTTTCATTTTCACACTTATTTAATCAAAAAAAGTATGATTTAGTCAAAACAAGTATCACAAGTACAAACTTTATCTTTAGTTATTCAAAAAACTAAGAAGTCTCATACCTTATACTTCACACTACAAACTTCATACTTCATACTTCATACTTCATAATTCATACTTCATACTTCCTACGTCATACTTCATACTTCATACTGCATACTTAATACTTCATACTTCATACTTCATACTTCATACTTCATACTTCATACTTCATACTTCATACTTCATACTTCATACTTCATACTTCATACTACATACTTCATACTTCATACTTCATACTTCATACTTCATACTTCATACTTCATACTTCATACTTCATACTTCATACTTCATACTTCATACTTCATACTTCATACTTCATACTTCATACTTCATACTTCATACTTCATACTTCATACTTCATACTTCATACTTCATACTTCATACTTCATACTTCATACTTCATACTTCATACTTCATACTTCATACTTCATACTTCATACTTCATACTTCATACTTCATACTTCATACTTCATACTTCATACTTCATACTTCATACTTCATACTTCATACTTCATACTTCATACTTCATACTTCATACTTCATACTTCATACTTCATACTTCATACTTCATACTTCATACTTCATACTTCATACTTCATACTTCATACTTCATACTTCATACTTCATACTTCATACTTCATACTTCATACTTCATACTTCATACTTCATACTTCATACTTCATACTTCATACTTCATACTTCATACTTCATACTTCATACTTCATACTTCATACTTCATACTTCATACTTCATACTTCATACTTCATACTTCATACTTCATACTTCATACTTCATACTTCATACTTAATACTTCATACTTCATACTTCATACTTCATACTTCATACTTCATACTTCATACTTCATACTTCATACTTCATACTTCATACTTCATACTTCATACTTCATACTCCATACTTCATACTTCATACTTCATACTTCATACTTCATACTTCATACTTCATACTTCATACTTCATACTTTATACTTCATACTTCATACTTCATACTTCATACTTCATACTTCATACTTCATACTTCATACTTCATACTTCATACTTCATACTTCATACTTCATACTTCATACTTCATACTTTATACTCCATACTTCATACTTCATACTTCATACTTCATACTTCATACTTCATACTTCATACTTCATACTTCATACTTCATACTTCATACTTCATACTTCATACTTTATACTTTATACTTCATACTTTATACTTTATACTTTATACTTTATACTTTATACTTTATTCTTCATACTTCATACTGCATACTTTATACTTTATACTTCATACTACATAATTCATACTTCATATTTCATACTTCATACTTCATACTTCATACTTCATACTTCATACTTCATACTTCATACTTCATACTTCATACTTCATACTTCATACTTCATACTTCATACTTCATACTTCATACTTCATACTTCATACTTCATACTTCATACTTCATACTTCATACTTCATACTTCATACTTCATACTTCATACTTCATACTTCATACTTCATACTTCATACTTCATACTTCATACTTTATACTTCATACTTCATACTTCATACTTCATACTTCATACTTCATACTTCATACTTCATACTTCATACTTCATACTTCATACTTCATACTTCATACTTCATACTTCATACTTCATACTTCATACTTCATACTTCATACTTCATACTTCATACTTCATACTTCATACTTCATACTTCATACTTCATACTTCATACTTCATACTTCATACTTCATACTTCATACTTCATACTTCATACTTCATACTTCATAATTCATACCTCATACTTCATACTTCATACTTCATACTTCATACTTCATACTTCATACTTCATACTTCATACTTCATACTTCATACTTCATACTTCATACTTCATACTTCATACTTCATACTTCATACTTCATACTTCATACTTCATACTTCATACTTCATACTTCATACTTCATACTTCATACTTCATACTTCATACTTCATACTTCATACTTCATACTTCATACTTCATACTTCATACTTCATACTTAATACTTCATACTTCATACTTCATACTTCATACTTCATACTTCATACTTCATACTTCATACTTCATACTTCATACTTCATACTTCATACTTCATACTTCATACTTCATACTTCATACTTCATACTTCATACTTCATACTTCATACTTCATACTTCATACTTCATACTTCATACTTCATACTTCATACTTCATACTTCATACTTCATACTTCATACTTCATACTTCATACTTCATACTTCATACTTCATACTTCATACTTCATACTTCATACTTCATACTTCATACTTCATACTTCATACTTCATACTTCATACTTCATACTTCATACTTCATACTTCATACTTCATACTTCATACTTCATACTTCATACTTCATACTTCATACTTCATACTTCATACTTCATACTTCATACTTCATACTTCATACTTCATACTTCATACTTCATACTTCATACTTCATACTTCATACTTCATACTTCATACTTCATACTTCATACTTCATACTTCATACTTCATACTTCATACTTCATACTTCATACTTCATACTTCATACTTCATACTTCATACTTCATACTTCATACTTCATACTTAATACTTCATACTTCATACTTCATACTTCATACTTCATACTTCATACTTCATTCTTCATACTTCATACTTCATACTTCATACTTTAAACTTCATGCGCTATACTTCATACTTTATACTTGATTTTAAGCTGAAAAAAATTGATTTTAAAGAGTTTTTTTTTCAATGATTGCTTAAAAATATTCATTATTTGTTAAAATTTACCATCGAAGTCCTTGAAAAATATAAACTTTTGCCATGGTAATGTTTTTTTTTCACCATCTAAAAGGAGACGTTTCAACAAACATAAAGATTAATCGGATTGGTTTTTGTGAACAATTAAGCTTAAGTACATATTGGAAATCACTTGAATTTTGCAATTCGAAATAACTTTTCATTTTCTCTAAAATTCCTTTAGAAAAAATTTTTTTGTTGTGTTTCGTGTCAGGATTCGAACTACATTCATCAGAGACACATTGTTCAAATCCCGTGTGTCTTACACAACTTAGCCAAAGCGGCGATGACGAAACATATTTTAATTTTGATGTTCAGATAATTTCTAAATTGAAACTTCATCATTTTTCATATTTTCTTAAGTTGAATTTTTCATCTATGATTACATATTGAAAATACCAAATAAAAATACCAAATAAAGATTAATATTTTTTTGAAAAAACGGTTTTCTATACAGGTGAATTTTCGTGTGAAAATGAGGTCACATTTTGGCTTAAAATCAAAATCAAACGTAAAAATAAATATTTTGATTCCAAACAAATACAGCCTATTAGGGACATAATAAGGTACGTTTTCACCAAATTGTGTGAAAAAAAAAATTTTTTGTGGGAGATAAAAATAAAAAACGAAAAGACCTTTTTTTCGGTTTTTTCTATTTTCATGGCAAATATTAGGTTATGTGAAAAAATGACTGGCATAAAAGGCTTATAGACTTTTTTATTGCCTACAACTTTTACTTTAAACTTTTTTCGATAAAAGGTCTAGTTTCGCTGAAAATCATGAAAAACCATTTTCTACCCCTAAAAGCTTACCCCTTTTCACGCCCGAAGGTCGGATCACCTTTAATTTATGTTTTCCATCATTTGCGCAATGTTTTCTTATTTGTCCAATAGTTTTCATCCTGTTACTAATTTTTTCCATTTTTTGCCTGTTTTTAAGGTATCTAGACTTGTCTATTAGTCAATTTTGTTTAGTTAACTTATGCCTACGCTGGCTCGATTTGTACGTAAATTTCAGTTAAATTCACTCATACTTTACGTTAAATAATCTATATCTTTTTTCTAAGTGTATTTAGATAAGGATGAGCGAGCACATTGATTGATCTATTCATCAATAGATTTTTATCTGAATTTGTATAGAAGCTTTCGAGGACATTCAATCTTTTCCAATCATAGCACTCATTACTTATTTTATTGTTATCATTACTTATTTTAATGTTATCTTCAGTTACTCGATGTAAACATCTAATGTTCAAATGTACTGCCCAATGTTCAAATATTTTTACATTTTAACTAAAGACGCGCAATCAAATTGATGGTAAGCTTATTTAATGTGTATTCATATTTTGTTTTAGGTAGATTTTATAGAAAAACCTACCTTTTTTAAGTTTTATTTTTCATAAAAACCATACGCTAAATAAATAAAAAATGTTATTTTCATTAAAATTATGATTATTAATAATCATTTGATCTGCCACGGATGAAACGCCTAAATTTTTTTTGCGTTGATGTTTTTTGGTGTTCTTTACATCTTTCACTTTATTTTCTTTTTGTTTGTCCAATACATATTGGATAAACAAAAAGAAAATAAAGTGATAGATGTAAAGAACACCAAAAAACATTATTACTACATTTTCGCATTTGATTTTACACATACCGGATTTGTTAAACTGTTCAATTTTGCTTTTATGTTTGTTTGTTAATAATTTGATTTTGTTAGAGATGTTAAAAGTTAATCTAATGTTATGTTTATTGCATATTTTCTTAATTTTATTAGTTATTTGAGGTATATATTCGATTGCTAAGTATTTTTGGAGCCTTTCTTCTGGTATATGAGTAGTTAGTCTTTTAATTTGCTGGCGTTTCATTTTTTGTTAAATCATATCCAATTATTTTTGCTATGTCTTAAATTGTTTTGTGACATTGGTATATTTATAAGCCTTAAAATCATACTATTATAATCAGCATGTTTTTATTGAACTATGTGATATGAATTTGAAGTAATATACCTATCAGCTAGTGTTGGTTTTTGATATATTTAAAATTCGCAAGTGTTGCTCTCTAAAATTTGGGTTTGTGTATCTAAAAAACAAAACGGATAATTAAATAAACAAATCCTATCGTATGACAAAATATGAAATTGGTTAGGCCACCAATATAATAATTTAAATAATCCAATTAGTGGCGTATTCCGTGATCACATGTCGCATTGTCTTCAATGTTTAAAGCTCAAATATGTAGAGTTACATGAAGACTCATTTCTTTGAACAATCAATAGTATACAGGCATCATTAGAGAATACGCCAAAACTTAGATTACGAATGCAACCGTTGGCTGAACAAAGATTATACAACAGCAATCCTAAGATATCACCTTAGCTGGTGGTTTCTTGTTAGTATTGCCAATGGTATGTGATATCTCACGTTAACTAGAACGCGGGTTTTTTACAAAGTTTCTGCAGATCAAAAATTAGAAAGTATTTACATATTCTATTTGCATAAATTCTAAAAGGCTATGAATTAATAAAATAAAGCTATTATTGCAGTGTAACCAATCTCATCTTTTTTTAGTCATAAAAAAGTAGATGATATCGATAAATGTTTTATTGACTTGATATAGCACAGACATGCTTTGATCCAAAACCATATTATGCCTCAAAGGTCTAAGGATCTAGAAAGCGCAATTTCATTTTTAACACAAAATATAAATATTTTATCTACCATTTTTCATTTTTCATTTTTCTTTTTCAAGAAAATTAATATTGGAAAGTAATATATATGTACAATTTATTCAACTAACAACCCTTATATAAAAAGAAATAAAACAAACTTATTTTAAGTAACCAAAACGTCGAAGAAAAATACTTCAATACTATCAAAATTCAAAAATAGTAATGCAATAAAACTTAACTAAACAGAAAATCTACATAATCCTTAATAAAAATTCATTTTGTTCGTTTACTCTTTGTTGGGTCATCATTACATTAATAAACAAACAAACAAGACGACAAAAGTGGTTATAAATTTTGCTTAGACAACATATCCGGGTTTAGGTTGACCAACAAATTAACAAATTTCCTTTTATAATGGAAAGTTTTTCTATATAATTTCTTTTGTTTTATGTTAACTAATTTTTCCAATTTTTTTCATTTTATATTTACTTTCTTTGTTTTATTTTTAGGAAAATTTTCTAATTATTGGTATTGGTGTTCAGGCTTTTGTTTAAAAGCTTTCTTTTTCTGTCATAATTGTTATTTTTATTTTACTTTTTGTATCTGACTTTTGTGTTGAATATTTCAAACTTTTAAGTATTTTTGAATGTTGAATGGAAGTTCCAAAAAGGAAATGAGAAATTACTTAAAATTAAGTGATTATGATAAATTGTTGTAAAGGAAAGAAGATAAGATTGTTATCATTTAACTTATTGCTAAAACTGTAATTATTGAATTATATATAAGTATATAATTTACAAACGAGTTTTTTAATATTGCAAAAACCTTAGTTTTATTTATTAAAGTTCATTCAGTGATATTATTGGTATTTTCTCATAGTATCTATAATCTATATCTGTTGCACTGCATGATTTTTATTAAATTAAAAAATTGTTTACTACTTGATTTTTGAGATTAATGGTTTTTATTTAGCGTATGGTTTTTTTTGTGACACATTAAAAATTAAACTTAAAATAGGTAGACTCTTCTATGAAATCTACCTAAAACAAAACATGGATACACATTAAATGAACTTACAATCGATTTGATTGCGCGTCTTTTAGTAAAAAAGTAAAATATTTGAACATTGGGCAGTACATTTGAACATTAGATGTTTACATCAAGCGAGTCTATCCATGCTACTACATCGGGAGTTGCCAAATGGATGTCTGAGATGTTGCCATTGTAACGTCGAATTGGACACACAGTTGCAATGTGTTTTATAGTTTGTTGTGGATCGCCGCAGTCACACTTAGGGGACTCTGAAATGCCCCACTTGTAGAAAGAATCAGCACAACGTTCATGATTCGTTCTTATTCGGTTTAATGTAGTCCAGGTATGACGTGGCAAATTGAAACCAGGTTGGGTAGAAGTCGGGTTTGTAAAAGAAAGGCCAGTTGTGTTGTAATGTTGCCAGGAGGTGTCCCAGGCATCCAAGATATTAAAATTAGTTGCCAGCAGGTTGCTGGCTGTTTTATGTGGAGGCTTTCTTTACTTCAATCGACAACGAGTGTGGTCACCGTAATATTCGTGCAAGGGTAACGTGATGTTGTTGGTTACATTTTTATGTTCACGCATGAGAGCATGCGAGCGTCTGAGTGCAGGTGGAGCGATATTGCTTAACACAGGGAGCCAAAGTAAAGGGGTGGATCTGATAGTACCACTTATAGTACGCATCGTGGCATGCAGCTGGCAGTCAACTTTTTGTGTATGTGTGCTATTCAAACAGACTGGTGCGCCATACTCAGCCACTGAGTAAGCCAGACTTAGAGCAGTTGTTTGGAGCGTAGCTGGAGTAGCACCCCATGTAGAGCCTGCCAGTTTGTGCAATACATTGTTTCTCGTTTTAAGTTTTTTTGACGTATTTTCTAGGTGGAGTTTAAAAGAAAGAGTTCTACCGAGAGTAATGCCCAGGCACTTTGGCTGTTGATTGTATTTAATGACAGTGCCGTTAAAGAACACTGATAGTTCGTGTTTTGCCAGTTTGTTGTTTAAGTGGAAACAGGAGCTCTCGGTTTTACTTAGATTGGGAAATAAGCTCCACGTTCGAAAAAAGTCATTCATTATCGCTAGGTCAGTTGAGAGCAAATCCTCCAAAACACCCATGTCTTTGTTTCGAGTGGCCAGGGTCCAATCATCAGCGTAACCAAATTTCTTTGATGTTGTGTCAGGAATGTCATGAATGTACAGATTAAAAAGTAATAGCGCCAGGACGGAACCCAGTGGTAAGCCATTGTTAAGCATTTTGGACCTACTACAGGAATTATTTAGATGAACTTTGAATACACGATTACTCAGCATGTTGTTAATTAAACGCGAGATGGTGCTACAAGGTATTGCTTTGAACAGCTTATATATAATCCCAATTCGCCAGACCGTGTCATACGCTGCAGTAAGATCGATGAATACTGCGCCTGTTTTTAGTTGTTTTTGATACCCAGTTTCGATATAGGATGTTAGAGCGAGCAGTTGGTCAGTGAAACTGCGATTGGGACGAAAACCAGCTTGTTCGACTAGGATCTGGTCATTCAATATCGGTGCGATACGATTGTATATGAGCCGTTTTAGCAATTTATAGCAGGTGCTCAAAAAAGCAATCGGGCGATAGCTTCCTGGTTCATTGGATGGTTTACTTGGCTTCAGTATCGCTATCACTTTCGTAGTCTTAAAGTGTTTTGGTAGATTGCCGGTTTCTAGGACATTCGAGAAAAATTTAGTTAGCCACTGTTTTACATTTTTCCAGCATTTTTAAGAAATTCTGGAAAAATGCCATCGTAACCAGCTGATTTTCCGTTTTTTGTTTGGGACAGAGCTGATTCTAGTTCTTCGCTACTAAAAGAGTTCGCATACTTTGATGGAGACGAGCAATTGCGCTTCATTTCTCTTAATTTGCGTTTAATTGTTCTCTTATGAAGGCGATTAATAGAAGAAGTAGACATATTTACTATGTGATTTGCGATGTCTTCTGGATTTATTTCATTGTTAGCACGAGTAATTGAGTTTGAGCCACCCAGTTTCCGAAGGAGACTCCATGCTTCCCCGCTTGAATGGGAAAAATCAATGTTTTCAACAGCGTTAATCCACTTTTGTCGCGGCGTCCAGTGAGTATATTAAGTCATCAGCCACGTCTGCCTCACCACTACTAAGGTACTCCTCATAAAATATATCGCTCTCTTTACTCCAGCCAGGAATATATTCTTCACGAAAGCCTCTTGGGATGCATTTCTTTGCAGTTGAGATGATGGCTCCAACAAATCTATCGTAATTTTTAGGAGTGGGTTGGATCCAACGAATCACTGCATCCAACTTCAACCTATATTTAGCCCAGTCAGCTTTGTTAAAATTCCATCTAGGTTGAGGAGTAGAGTTAACGAGTGGAATTTGGATTCCTACCTCAAGAATTACTGGACGATGTTGATAGCGTGGAAAACCTTGTAAGACAGCCCTATATATTGGAATAGGGTTACGTTGTTCGTTTTTTGTGGAAAAACAGAGGTCGGGATTGTAATCGCTTCGCCATCTTGCAGATCTAAAGGTTTTCAAGTCTTTCACATCATATACCAGGAACATATTGTTATCATCCGCCCAGTCGGTCAGTTGCACGCCATTGGTATTATTATTTGAGTAGGACCACTGAGTGTGATGGCTATTGAAGTCACCAGCATATATTGCTGGTCGATGAAATAATGGTAGAGTAGCAGCTGGCCATCCTGTATTAGGAGGCTTGTATACGTTTACAATTTTCGTGTCCGATATATCCACAACAATAAGATGTATATCGTTGTCCGTCTGTGTAAGTACGTGCGTGCAGTTCAAGATTTCTAACTTACCATACGTGGCAGATCCATATGATTGATGGTAAATAGCACTAATTAATTTGTAACCAACAATATTTCTTCTCGAAGTAAGTTGCGCTTCATCTGCTGCATGCGTTTCTTCCAGAATTATAACGTTGATGTCGTAATATTTTAATAATCTTTGTAAAGGTTTAGTTTTTCACCTGCTTATGCTTTCAATGTTCAATTGCAAAATACGGACTGAAGGTCCAATATTTTTTGTCTTATGGTGCTGAAAAGTACCGTTTTTATTGTGATTTTGATTTTGGTTCATGTTCATTTTTTCTTTGTGTCACAGCCAAAAGTTCGAAATGAAATGTTTGGCTACCAAGTTGAAATAGACTATTTGCGTAACCCAGGATGCAGCACGAGGAGCTTATCTATTTCACACACACCCCAAATTAATGGTAATAAAATTTAAGAGGCATATACACTGAAAGAGTAATGCCAACCTCATCTTGAAGTTAGCAGTTTATTATTCAAACAAAGAAAAAATACTTGCAAAAAATTTCACGGTGATTTAAACAAGTACAGATAAACATTTTTCTGGCAACAGAATAAGGTTTATTTATAATATAAAGCGGCAAATGTAATATAATGGTTGAATTTAGTTATTAAATATTTCCATGAAAAAATTGACTTTGGTCTGATATCATGAATTTTCTATTTTAAAATAGATGTGTTTGAAATTATTTTAACTATATTTAATTTTCACATAAACATTACGTGCTGTAATTACACCGTTCTCTACCTGCACAGCTGTTAAATCAATTTCAAACTTCATCTCGCCATAATCACCCTAACATATATTTTTCAGTGTTGGGCTATTATTTTGAAAACGTACATCGAAAAAAAAACAGCTATTTTTTAAAAATCTGAAATTTTGATATTTTGTTGGTATTGACGAAAGGAAAAAAGTACTTTATGCTTTTATTTTTTGTGTACTCTGAATCGGAGTTATGCGCGGTTGAATTTTGAGGCTTTTTCACGTAGTTTTTGGTAATGGTGGCAATGTTTTGTGAATAGGTGCCACAAATTTCATCCGACTTACGTATATTTTTGCAAGTAAAAAGGAAAACAATTGAATAATTGAAATAAGTAAGTTTAAAATTAATAACTTTTCTCTTTTCCGCTAGGCGGCGCGTAAAATCTTGGTTTACTTCAAAGCTCATATCTCAAAAAGTAGGCTTTTTTTTTTTGTTTTTCACAAATTTTAAAGTAAACATATGCAGCTATGAAATTGAGAAATAAAAAGTCAGCAATTCAATATGGATTTTTTCTTACGATTTTTTAAAGTTTGGTATATGAAAAATTCACATGTGTTTTTTTATTAAGTTAATAATCCTGTACTAAATGTGGATCTAATAAATTAAACATTTCATATTTTAACACCTGCAATAAATTTGAACCATTTTCTGTGCGGTTAAATGGTTAAAAACTTATTAAAAATTAATTTAAGTTAAGTGGTAAAATAAAGGAATTTAAATTATTAAAAGGGTGTGTAAAATGTTTATTCATTTTAAAAGATGTCTATTCAGCCCCTTTTTACTAATTAAAATCTCATTAGAGGCTCATAATTTTAACATTTAAAATTTCTAATGACGCCCACAAACGGTTTTTGACCAAATTATACTTGCATCCAATCAAAATATATTAAATTGTACCTACCTAATTTTACTTGTTTCTACCTATGTCAAAACTATTTCAAGGGTATATATATATATTGATTGGATTGCCTTATAATCAATTATATTCCAAAATATTTAGAAGACATAACGTTTAGGAAAGATAATAATAGAAATGCCTTTCATATTGTGCTGTAACTTGTACGGTCTCAAAAATCATCAGCGGACATCAAAAAATGTGAAACTGGTCACACCAGCTGTTATTCAAAAAACTGCGACCCTAAATTTTACTTTGCGTGGTGACCAGTTTATATGTGAAACATGTCGCACTTATATCTATAAAAATAAGGTAAATTTAATTATTTTATTAAAATGAATAAAAATTCATATGCAACTAATATTTTCTATACAGCAGCTTTCATGTTCGGAAACTATCGATAGTGAAATTATTTCTATAAATCAGGATGTCGAAAATGTTCCAACGAACGAAAATATTCAAATACCTCCAGCATCTTTAGATCCATCACCAGTTTCGGTTGATACTATATCTCCACCAGTTCCTGAACTACTTAATGACATTTTAGAAGATCTTAACAATGTTCTTGGAAGGTTAGCCGAATCTCCTATCAAACAAAATCATATTACAACAGGAAGTTATAAAAAAATTGCAAGTGTCACATCGGCAATAAGTCAAAGAATATTTCAAGTAGATTCAGTTAAAGTGTTATCACCAAACGAGGAATGTGAATATACATCATGGCTTATGAACCTTAAAAAAGAGTTTAAGGATGCCAGCTGTAAATCAAAACAAGTGTTTTTGTTGATAACTCTACCACGTAAATTTTGGTCAAATCAACGTATCCAGGATAAATTTAATGCATCAAGACGACTGGTAGAATTCGCCATGGATCTGTTGGAAACAGTAGGTCCTTACAGTTGGCCTCAAAGCAAACAAGTGCACAGTTTGTCACAAAATATAGTAAAACAAATTCAAACATACTTCTTATCAGAGGAAATTAGTAGAACAATGCCTGGCCTTAAAGATGTTGTTACTATTACAGAAGGATCGACAAAAATTAAGAAATCAAAGCGGTTGGTGTTATGGACCCTCACCGACATCTACGAAATGTTCTTGGAAGAAAACAAAGAACTCAAGGATTCCACTGTTTTTTACCGGATAACACTACACCCGATAAAATAATTGCCAAAATGTTTTCTTTTTCTGATGATCATAAATATTTCAATTTAAAGGCAAAAAAAAAATATATAAATTAATTTTTTAATGTATTTATTTATAATATTGATTAAATTATAATGTTTATAGGAAAAATATTTTTTTAATGTTTTAATGTTTTTTTCTAATGTTTCTTTCTTTTAGTGTTGGTGATGTTGAAATTATAACAAAATCTTCGATCATTGGGATCTCCAATTCTTATTCTGAATAAAAACCTGTTTCTCAATCAGAAATACACAAAAAATGGTTCAAATTTATTGCAGGTGTTAAAATATGAAATGTTTAATTTATTAGATCCACATTTAGTACAGGATTATTAACTTAATAAAAAAACACATGTGAATTTTTCATATACCAAACTTTAAAAAATCGTAAGAAAAAATCCATATTGAATTGCTGACTTTTTATTTCTCAATTTCATAGCTGCATATGTTTACTTTAAAATTTGTGAAAAACAAAAAAAAAAAAAGCCTACTTTTTGAGATATGAGCTTTGAAGTAAACCAAGGTTTTACGCGCCGCCTAGCGGAAAAGAGAAAAGTTATTAATTTTAAACTTACTTATTTCAATTATTCAATTATTTTCCTTTTTACTTGCAAAAATATACGTAAGTCGGATGAAATTTGTGGCACCTATTCACAAAACATTGCCACCATTACCAAAAACTACGTGAAAAAGCCTCAAAATTCAACCGCGCATAACTCCGATTCAGAGTACTCAAAAAATAAAAGCAGAAAGTACTTTTTTCCTTTTGTCAATGCCAACAATATATCAAAATTTCAGATTTTTTAAAAATCAAAAATTTAAAAATCAACAAAAAAATGTACGTTTTCAAAATAATAGCCCTGTTATAAAACATAATATTAAGCATTCCGTACTAAGAGTTATCTGAAATATCCCGTCCGTGACAAAAAATGGAACAAAATGTGATATTTCAAATTATGGACCTTCCGCTTATATCTAAAATAAATGAGCATTATATTACTAGAATTTTTTAAAAGGCAATTATTTGATATCTAATAGCCAATATGGTAGTTGAAAATAAAGATCAACAACTAAGTAGTGCATCGTTGAAAAAACATACATGAAAAGTGGTGTAACGAACGTTATTGCATTAGACATATCAAAGTATTTGTTCGAATATGGCATGCCTACCTCCTCAACAAGCTCATTGGGTATACGAATTTCATGTTTTTTCTTTTGTGACTAAAGATATTTTGGGACACACCACTTTTGTGTAAAAAAAATGGTTTGGTCCTAAGGTTTCGAATTCCAGAAAAAAAACTTTTTTGACCCAAATGAATGTGGTATCATTTGAAAGAGCACCTTATTTAAGAAACATTGGCATTCTTTTTAGAATTTGGCGGTGTTCAATTTTTGAGATATTGTCAAAAAAGTGCAACCTCCAGAAAGTGTTCCCCTCTACTTTTCAACGGCAGACTGTTTGATAAATTTTTAACAAAAATATAGCGAGGTTTCAAATAATTATATTCCTGTGGTTTAGTGTATGGGAGTGGGAAAGGGTGAAAAAAACTTTTTTGACCCAACTAAGTGAGGTGATAATTTGAAAGAGCACCTAATTTAAGAAACGTTGGAATATTATACAGAATTTTGTGGTTCACATTTTTTTGAATTATTATCCATTATTATTTGTATTGATAATGTATTTACGAAATTATTATTACGAGCAAAACTCTTTACACCCGAAACAAAAAAACTTAAATCAAGCAAATTGTGTTACAGTTTACTACATAGAAACACGTGACTAAAAATATACAAATTTAAATGTATTGCAAAGAAATAAAATTTTTATAGAAATAATTGTATAAATCAATAAATAAATAAATAAATGAATAAATGAATAAATGAATAAATGAATAAATGAATAAATGAATAAATGAATAAATGAATAAATGAATAAATGAATAAATGAATAAATGAATAAATGAATAAATGAATAAATGAATAAATGAATAAATGAATAAATGAATAAATGAATAAATGAATAAATGAATAAATGAATAAATGAATAAATGAATAAATGAATAAATGAATAAATGAATAAATGAATAAATGAATAAATGAATAAATGAATAAATGAATAAATGAATAAATGAATAAATGAATAAATGAATAAATGAATAAATGAATAAATGAATAAATGAATAAATGAATAAATGAATAAATGAATAAATGAATAAATGAATAAATGAATAAATGAATAAATGAATAAATGAATAAATGAATAAATGAATAAATGAATAAATGAATAAATGAATAAATGAATAAATGAATAAATGAATAAACGAATAAATGAACAAATGAATAAATGAATAAATGAATAAATGAATAAATGAATAAATGAATAAATGAATAAATGAATAAATGAATAAATGAATAAATGAATAAATGAATAAATGAATAAATGAATAAATGAATAAATGAATAAATGAATAAATGAATAAATGAATAAATGAATAAATGAATAAATGAATAAATGAATAAATGAATAAATGAATAAATAAATAAATGAATAAATGAATAAATGAATAAATGAATAAATGAATAAATGAATAAATGAATAAATGAATAAATGAATAAATGAATAAATGAATAAATGAATAAATGAATAAATGAATAAATGAATAAATGAATAAATGAATAAATGAATAAATGAATAAATGAATAAATGAATAGACTATTTAATTTCTAAATAGTGTTTTTTATTTAATTAGAAATTAACAGATGCATCAGATTCTACTTATACACAAAACTTTCAGGCCAAAAAATCTACCTTTTTTTATCGGATATTTTGCCGCTTGGACTTTTTTACTTTTATTTCGCCATCATATCATAGGTCTTATGGGTCTATGTCATATTTAATATGTGATATGATTTATTGTTTAGTTATTTTTTCTTAATAAAACACATAATAAAAACAAAAAATAGATTTGCGCGTCTATGAATATTTTAGAACGCATGTGGCACCTTGGGATTAGATAGTTTTTATGTGTTGTTGTGACACATTTTGTAATGCCTACTACTAACTAAACAACACATTTTACTAAAAATAACTAGTTTGAATTTGAATATGTAGAATTTTTAATACATACTGATAGTCTTCTGCTGTTTCCTCTTTTATTTGTTACTAAATTGTAAACGTCATTTTTTCGAACTGTCACTTGACGTTGAAAAGTCATTTTAACTGGCTAGTAATGTTAAATTGACACCAGACCAGTTATGATTTTAACAAGTAAGTAGAGAAATTTAAAAAAGATAGTAGTGATTTTAACATTTGAACATTTTTATTTCTTTGTTTCATACAAATGTAAAATTCTAAGGTTTCAGAGTGTTGAAAAATAATTTAGAAGAAAACAGAATTTGATCAGTTTTAATTTTATTCGACTTTTCTTTAGTTGTTTACAATTTAGTAACAAATAAAATATTATACAAGACACGCCAGGTAATTGGTTTTACTGGCTCAAAGAGGTAACTGACTCGTCTTCGACTCGTCAGTTATATCCTCCATTTGCCAGTAAAAACCATTTTACCTTCCTTGTTATGTAATGTTTCGTACGAAATTTCAATAACTAGTTTGAACGAAATTGATTTTAGATTAATCACATCGCTCCTTTCATTTATATGCAGAAATAAATGCGCAATAAATTTATAACATTATTGTTTAAAAGATGATTTTTCTGTAATAAAATACAATTAATAAAACGTCCTAATTTAATCAAAATTTAATATGTGTTGATATTATACATTATTATGATAATGTTATACATATAAATGTTATGCGTTAATTAATCGTTGTTTTTGTTACATTTAATTGGTATGTTTTACTTGTTATTTCAATTTTGAAAACGTTTTTGTTATGAACTACTGATTTTTAACCAAAATCATCAAAGAGAAACTTTTCTTGTCAATATGTACTAAAATAGCACTCAATTTGATAAAAATTGCTTAAAATAATAATATAAGATTCTGAAAATGTTATTGATTGTTAATTTTTCTTCAGTGGACAGTGTGTACGTAAAATTAAATATAATAAAACCAATACAAAAATATTGTATATTAAAATATAATATATTGCTCAACAAAATTCAACAGCTTTAATTATAAAAATTTCGGATTTTACAAGCACAAAATCTTAAATATCAAAGCGGTAAAGCTCATAAATAAAAAATATATTAATTCACAATACAACATTTCAAAATCTAAAATATCATAGATTTAAGCTCAAACCAATATTTTACATCACAATAAATGGAGCTTGTATAAAACAAACAAACATAAAGATTCCAACAATTCATAAACTAACAAAAAAGACATATAACGAAAACAATGTCAACGAAATTGCTGGATCGTAAATCATTCCAAAAGCTACACCAATCAAAAATTATATTAGAATAAAATGAATTCTAATTCATTCTTGTCTGCAATCTAGCAGACGGACATTCATCATCTGAGCAATCATAAAATAAATTTGTCCGTTTTATTTGTTTTTTATTTTTCAACAGACATAGGAAATCTCATTAGATTTAATAGATTATAACGAAAACTGGGGTAAAAATGGTTATTTAAAAAAATTGTGCAAAAACTGTAAATTGTTGTGGAAGGAATTGTAAAAGAAAATTTTCACATAACATCAAGACTGATGAATAGCGTTATGAATAAAAATACAATGAAGTAAACACTGTATAGCTAGTATTCTTCGCGCTATATATATTTACAGATTTACTTCGTGTTTTGATAGCTCAATTAAAAATAAATGATACCAGAAAATACAATTTTCTATTAATAAATCTTCAAACAAACAAATTTCTTAAGTGGTAAATTTTTGTTAAAAATTATTCCCCAAAATATATGAATTTTTTGTAAATCGCTCTCTCTTTATAGATTATTCTCTTGAATAAATTTTACTTTCAAAATGTAATATTCCATACATTATTCTATATTCAATTCTATATATTTCACAATAACAATTAAATTATCATTGTTAATAACATTTATAACTGTTATTATACAATTATCTTTAACACAAAATTGTTATATCAAGAACAACAGGAAAATCTATTAAAAAAATTCTGAGAGATCAAAAAACTATCTTAACTCATCGTTTTCCAAAAATCAATCAATTTTAAACAAAACAATTTTTCAACTCTTAAGCCGCAATTAGACTATTGCAGAACTCTGCAATATTTCTGCAATGGTAGTGTGTAAAATATTCATTGCAGAAAAATTTGGCAATGAACTCATTGCAAAACATTTCAATGAATCATTGCAATGTTTTGTAATGAGTTCATTGCCAAACTTTTCTGCAATGAATATTTTACACACTATCATTGCACGACTATTGCAGAAATATTGCAGAGGTCTGCAATAGTCTAATTGCTGCTTTAGGGTGCGTTCCACTCAGCCCTCAAAACAATCACGACCGCTGTTTTTGCCGTCCACTTGCTTCTGAGCGTCATAATTGTAAACGAAAGTGGAATGGATAATGTGATCGTTTGAGGTGTTCATGTAAAAAATACAAATGGCATATTTCAACAAAGTAGAAGCTAGAGGTTAGGTTACAATTTGTAAGTCTGAACAATAAGCTTTAATAATTTTGGTGCACGCACAATAAAAAAACTTGATTAATAGAAATTAATAAATTCCTCATGATTAATAGAGATTGACATTTAAATAATAACAATAAGTTGCTCAAATCTAATGAGTAAAATTTTTTCATTGTGCGTGTACGTATTAATTGTTTTCTTCATTTATATTGTTACGAGTACAGAAAAATCTAGACGATTACAGAAAGATCTAGACGATTACGGTCACTTCCAGAAAAATCAAATCAACAAAATACTACAACAAATTAATGAAATGAATAGTGTTGTTGTTGAACTTCGTGGAATTTGGGTCGACAATGAATAAAATTTAATGATTTTATGAATCCAAACAGCATAACGTAAATTAATCGAATATTCTACTATTTTCTCAAGGTTTCTAAAAAGACCTCGAATGATCTAGATAATGCAAAATCGTATATAAACAGGGATGTCTTGCAAGACAGAATTAGTGTTATTTTAAACCTGCGATAGTGAAGTTATAATTATAAAAGTAATTTTTAAATTAGTTTTTGTGAATAAAGTTTAAAGTGTTGTTAAGTAGAAATAATTTGTGTATTATTTTAAAAGTTGTATTACTGGAAATTTCTGCAATCAACCGTTGAAGTTTGCGGTTGAAAGAATATTCTAGTTAGGAATATTTTTTTTTTTTATTCAAAGTTAGGCATGTTTAGTGTTAATTATAATAAATTATAAATTAACGTCTCTGAATATCCGAAGATACCATGCCAACTAGGGATAAGAATGGAATGCAAATTAAGATTCTCTGAGAAATTTATGAACGTTAACTTTAAAGCCTTGAGGATTAAATTCATCAGGGAAAACCCAGGAAGGTAAGGCATTCCAAAGATGAGATACTCTGTTGAAAAAGTCACGTTGGAAGGCTACAGTTCTACACCTAATTATTTGAACTGTAAAGGGATGCGCTGCTACGTTTGCTCTGGTGTGACGCGAAAGGTTTGCTGATTTAGGTAAAATCGATTTGATCTCTTCAGAAGCTCGTTCATCCATAATATATTTATAAAATATAGTCAAATCAGCAACATTTATTCTGTGCTGCAAGGAATCAAGACCGTTAGTAAGACTTGGGTTACCAATGAGTTTAATAGCTCTACGCTGTACAGAATCAAGGTAGTTGAGACTCAAGTAAGCTCCACCCCATATGTGAGAACAGTATTCCATGCAGGGACGTATAAAAGATTTATAAACTAAAAGAAGTTGTGCGCTATCGAAAAACTTACGACATCGCCCCAAAAATCCTAACTTTTGAACAGCATTCTTAGCCAGATTAAAAATATGAGAATTCCACTTCATATTATTTTCAATCTCAACTCCTAGAAGTCTGACAGACTCATTCTCTAAAAGATTTTTGGGGCCAAACGTTAATAGAAAAGGATTGGGTGTTGTTATCCTAGAAAAATGACAAACCTGTGTTTTGCTTGTATTGAATTCAACACTGTTAGCACTACCCCAATCCATAATTGTTTTAAGATCAGTGTTAAGGGAATCTATCAATTTTGACCTACACTCACTAAGCGCTAAGGGTGTATATAATTTAGGTGCTTCATGAGACGCATGAAGCGTGCTATCATCAGCAAAACTATGTATAGGATGAACCGTTGAGTCCAACAAATCATTGATATAGATAAGAAAAAGAGTTGGTGACAAAGCGGAACCCTGAGGAACTCCTGCATTAGTTGAAAAAGTATTCGATGATACACCGTCAACATTGACCCGAAATTTTCGATCAGATATAAAGCTCTGTGTCCAAGATATAAGCTGCTCGTCTAAACCGTAGGATCTCAATTTGCATATAAGGTTGTTATGCCAAACTTTGTCAAACGCTTTGGAAATATCAAGAGCAACACCGAATGTTTCTCCAAAGTTTTCAAGCGACTTGTTCCAGATATGAGTGACAAAAGACAGCAAATCTCCCGTCGCTCTTCCTTTTCGAAATCCATATTGTCTCTCATTAATTAATTTGGAAGACTCTAAGAAGCTCAATAAATTAAAATTGACATATTTCTCAAAAATTTTAGCAACTACCGATAAAATTGAAATGGGTCTGTAATTCGTAGGATCAGTCTTACTGCCCTTTTTTGAAACTGGCTGTACACTAGCCATTTTCCGAATTTCAGGAAAAATTCCTTTCTTATATGACAAATAGAAGATTTTAGTGAGGATTGGTGCTAGCTCCCTAGCAAATGTTTTAAGTATAATCGGAGGAATAAAATCAGGGCCTGTTGCCTTGTTAGTATTGTTTTTTAAAAGCATTTTTCGAACAATGTTTTTCCGAAAAATTATCCGCCTCATTTTATAAGAAACTTTAGAAATAGGTTTAGGTTGGAAATTAGGTTCTTTTAAAGTAGAATTTAAATTTAAAGAGAAATAATGCCCAAGCAAATTAGCTTTCTCTTATGGATCAATGATAGGGACATCTCTATTAACAAGAGGCGGTAGGGAAGATTTACAAAAGTTGCTTTGGACAGCCTTTGCGGCTTTATAGAAATTACGTGAACCAGTCGAATGTTCTGCGAATTTAGATGCTTTTTTCCTGTTAAATAGATGTTTCTCTTCATCTATTAACTTACGACATAAATTTCTCTCTTTACGGTACTGTCTAAAGTTTTCATCGGTTTCGTTTTGAATAAACTTTCGAAAAGCCTTTTTTTAACTTTTATAGCTTTTTTGCATTTACTAGAAAACCATAGATCAGTTTTCGGAATGATCAATTTATTAGGAATAAATCTGTGCATACCATCAATTACAGTTTCAGAAAAATTTGATGCAGCTATGTCTGGGTCTTGGCCGGTAAGGCAATAGCGTTTCCAAGGAAAACATCTAAAAAAACTTTTTAGTCCTTGCCAATCCGCAGCTTTGTAATCCCAAACATTGCGAGGATTCGCTTTAAATTGTTTTGGAATTTGTATATTTAGTTGTGTGGAGATCAAATTATGATCTGAACCACCCAATGGTTCTGATATTTTAAATTGAACCAGATATGGATCGTTTGTCAACAATAAATCAAGTTAATTACTACTTTGACCAGGAATGTCAGGAACTCTGGTTGGTAGGTCTATTATTTGAGTAAAATTGTGATAAAGAGCAAACAACTCAGCCTGTCTACCAACCTCGTCAGTTTTAGAGCTGTGTGTAAGCCATTCTTTATTGTGGACATTAAAATCTCCAAGAACTATAAACTTTGCATTAGGATACTCAACCAACCTATCTATCTTCTCAGATAAGTCATGAAATAAATTAGAGTTCTCAGGTGAATTAGGTGAACGGTAAAGTCTAAAGACAAACAGCGTTTGACTTGAGCAACTAATTTTTAGTGACACCATATTGTGAAATTTTGCATTTAATTCAAATTTATTTAATCTCACATATGGTATAGTATCCCTAATATAAGCACAAACTCCATGCTTAATGTAGAAACAGGATTCAAGTTCATAATTGGGACAAAGGTATCTGTTTTTATCTAAGGTCACAGCACGCGCACTGATAATCGTTTCCGTTAAAAACAAAATATCAGGTTTCATAGTTTCAAGAAAAAGATGGACTGAATTAAGGTTTATATTCAACCCTCTTATGTTCGCATAGCTGATAGATAATTTTGCCATTTTAACTCATAGAGAAATATCAATGAAAAACATACATACGAAAACCACAGTAATGCGAAAACAAACAAACTCAAATTGAAATTGAAATTGACTACTTCAACAGTTTGCTGTATTGTTTTCCTATTTTTGTGGAACAATTAAGTTGTTGAATACTTAATAAAACCTGGTGTTTGTGCTTACTAATCAGTGATCGAACTCTGAAAAGATTTGGGAATTGTGTTTATTGAATTGTGAGTTAGGACAATTCGAAGTAAGGTTGGAAATACGTAACATTGGTGACAGCGGCGGGATTAGTGAGCTGTTTAAAATGGTTTCTTAAGTGAATTGAATGTTCCTGAGTTGAAGAAGGAACTAGAACAACGTGGATTGGCAACAACCGGCAACAAAACTGAATTGACGCTACGGCTTCGAGAAGCTATGGAAGCAAGTGGAGTAGTTGTGGAAAGTTACCAGTTTGGAGTGATTAGTACAAATAATGATCTAGTGGCAGCTGATGAGGAGAAAAGTTTTGTTGCAGAAACAACAACAACATTACCATCTGGAAATGGCGATTTTACGCAGTTGATGGCTATGATGCAACAGATGAGTTTGAATATCAGTCAATAGATGGTTGCCAATAAAGAAGAAATAAATCAGCAATTAAATACAGTCCATTTAAACATGAATAAAAAACTGGATGATGTAAATACAAATATGGCTGCTACCAAGGAAGAATTTAGTTGTAACATCAATCAACAAATGGCTGCTACTAAGGAAGAAATCAGTCTCAACATCAATCAACAGTTAGAAGCAATAAACACAAACATTGCTATGAGTCGCGATGAAGTCAAACAAATTATGGATGAGAAACTTCTACAAATGTCAACGGCATTCGATGGTAAAGTCGAGAAGATGCAAAGTGAAATTCATGATTTGGAGCAAAAAGTTTTAACTAAAGTTGACGATTTTGAGAAGAGGTTATAAGATGTTGAAATAGTTAAGGGTTCTTCACATGTGGTACACCAAGTAGCAAATATTAAATTAAAGCCACCCTCATATGAAGGTACCACATCTTTCGGCATATTCAAATTTCAGTTCGAGATAGCAGCATAACTAAATGTTTGGAGCAGTGAAAATCATCTAGCTACATTAATAATTGCGCTTAAGGGAGAAGCAGCTGAAACATTACAGGCGGTACCAGAAAACGACCGCAGAAGTTATGCCGAGGTGACGATTGCGTTGGAATGCAAATACGGCATCAACCATAAAAGGGTGTTATACAGAATCGAGTTAAAAGGTCGCTTGCAACGCAACGGAGAAAGCTTACAGGACTATTCCTCGGCAGTGGAGAGGCTTAGACAAGTGAGACACACTCACTCACTCCACCATATTTTATGGAGATATGAAGATCGAGGCCTTCATTGATGGTATCCGAGATCCAGAAACCAGGATCAAAGTGTAGTGCAAAAAGTTTTGCGTACACTACTATATTGAGAAGTAGAGCCAATAATTTTATTAGCTGGGCTATTATTTTGAAAACGTACATCGAAAAAAAAACAACTATTTTTTAAAAATCTGAAATTTTGATATTTTGTTGGTATTGACGAAAGGAAAAAAGTACTTTCTGCTTTTATTTTTTGTGTACTCTGAATCGGAGTTATGCGCGGTTGAATTTTGAGGCTTTTTCACGTAGTTTTTGGTAATGGTAGCAATGTTTTGTGAATAGGTGCCACAAATTTCATCCGACTTACGTATATTTTTGCAAGTAAAAAGGAAAATAATTGAATAATTGAAATAAGTAAGTTTAAAATTAATAACTTTTCTCTTTTCCGCTAGGCGGCGCGTAAAACCTTGGTTTACTTCAAAGCTCATATCTCAAAAAGTAGGCTTTTTTTTTTTGTTTTTCACAAATTTTAAAGTAAACATATGCAGCTATGAAATTGAGAAATAAAAAGTCAGCAATTCAATATGGATTTTTTCTTACGATTTTTTAAAGTTTGGTATATGAAAAATTCACATGTGTTTTTTTATTAAGTTAATAATCCTGTACTAAATGTGGATCTAATAAATTAAACATTTCATATTTTAACACCTGCAATAAATTTGAACCATTTTTTGTGTATTTCTGATTGAGAAACAGGTTTTTATTCAGAATAAGAATTGGAGATCCCAATGATCGAAGATTTTGTTATAATTTCAACATCACCAACACTAAAAGAAAGAAACATTAGAAAAAAACATTAAAACATTAAAAAAATATTTTTCCTATAAACATTATAATTTAATCAATATTATAAATAAATACATTAAAAAATTAATTTATATATTTTTTTTTTGCCTTTAAATTGAAATATTTATGATCATCAGAAAAAGAAAACATTTTGGCAATTATTTTATCGGGTGTAGTGTTATCCGGTAAAAAACAGTGGAATCCTTGAGTTCTTTGTTTTCTTCCAAGAACATTTCGTAGATGTCGGTGAGGGTCCATAACACCAACCGCTTTGATTTCTTAATTTTTGTCGATCCTTCTGTAATAGTAACAACATCTTTAAGGCCAGGCATTGTTCTACTAATTTCCTCTGATAAGAAGTATGTTTGAATTTGTTTTACTATATTTTGTGACAAACTGTGCACTTGTTTGCTTTGAGGCCAACTGTAAGGACCTACTGTTTCCAACAGATCCATGGCGAATTCTACCAGTCGTCTTGATGCATTAAATTTATCCTGGATACGTTGATTTGACCAAAATTTACGTGATAGAGTTGTCAACAAAAACACTTGTTTTGATTTACAGCTGGCATCTTTAAACTCTTTTTTAAGGTTCATAAGCCATGATGTATATTCACATTCCTCGTTTGGTGATAACACTTTAACTGAATCTACTTGAAATATTCTTTGACTTATTGCCGATGTGACACTTGCAATTTTTTTATAACTTCCTGTTGTAATATGATTTTGTTTGATAGGAGATTCGGCTAACCTTCCAAGAACATTGTTAATATCTTCTAAAATGTCATTAAGTAGTTCAGGAACTGGTGGAGATATAGTATCAACCGAAACTGGTGATGGATCTAAAGATGCTGGAGGTATTTGAATATTTTCGTTCGTTGGAACATTTTCAACATCCTGATTTATAGAAATAATTTCACTATCGATAGTTTCCGAACATGAAAGCTGCTGTATAGAAAATATTAGTTGCATATGAATTTTTATTCATTTGAATAAAATAATTAAATTTACCTTATTTTTATAGATATAAGTGCGACATGTTTCACATATAAACTGGTCATCACGCAAAGTAAAATTTAGGGTCGCAGCTTTTTTAATAATAGCTGGTGTGACCAGTTTCACATTTTTTGATGTCCGCTGATGATTTTTGAGACCGTACAAGTTACAGCACAATTTGAAAGGCATTTCTATTATTATCTTTTCTAAACGTTATGTCTTCTAAATATTTTGGAATATAATTGATTATAAGGCAATCCAATCAATATATATAGATATACCCTTGAAATAGTTTTGACATAGGTAGAATCAGGTAAAATTAGGTAGGTACAATTTAATATATTTTGATTGGATGCAAGTATAATTTGGTCAAAAACCGTATGTGGGCGTCATTAGAAATTTTAAATGTTAAAATTATGAGCCTCTAATGAGATTTTAATTAGTAAAAAGGGGCTGAATAGACATTTTTTAAAATGAATAAACATTTTACATACCCTTTTAATAATTTAAATTCCTTTATTTTACCACTTAACTTAAATTAATTTTTAATAAGTTTTTTGCCATTTAACCGCAGAGAAAATGGTTCAAATTTATTGCAGGTGTTAAAATATGAAATGTTTAATTTATTAGATCCACATTTAGTACAGGATTATTAACTTAATAAAAAAACACATGTGAATTTTTCATATACCAAACTTTAAAAAATCGTAAGAAAAAATCCATATCGAATTGCTGACTTTTTATTTCTTAAATTTCTAAAATTTGTGAAAAACAAAAAAAAAAAGCCTACTTTTTGAGATATGAGCTTTGAAGTAAACCAAGGTTTTACGCGCCGCCTAGCGGAAAAGAGAAAAGTTATTAATTTTAAACTTACTTATTTCAATTATTCAATTATTTTCCTTTTTACTTGCAAAAATATACGTAAGTCGGATGAAATTTGTGGCACCTATTCACAAAACATTGCCACCATTACCAAAAACTACGTGAAAAAGCCTCAAAATTCAACCGCGCATAACTCCGATTCAGAGTACACAAAAAATAAAAGCAGAAAGAACTTTTTTCCTTTTGTCAATGCCAACAATATATCAAAATTTCAGATTTTTTAAAAATCAAAAATTTAAAAATCAACAAAAAAATGTACGTTTTCAAAATAATAGCCCAGCTGTACCAAGTTATGATGTAAAACTGCTTTAAACTTCAATTTTAGTCCGATTTGACACACTATGTGAGCACCAGTATTTGTTTTAATATTGAAAGTCTCGAACACTTGTTAATAATTTGTTTAATTATTTATTTATTTATTTGTTATTATTTATTAGTTATAACTTTAATTAATTTATTAGATTACAGATAACTGAATAACTTTGTTAACTGAAATAATTGTAATAGCTTTTTAATTGAATATGTGCTACAATTTTATTTAATATAATAGATTACAGATAACTTGATTAGCTATGACTTTAATTAATTTATTAGATTACAGGTCACTGAATAATTTGATTAACTGTAATAGCTGTAATAGCTTTTTAATTGATTATTTTATATCGTCGCTTTAATAATGAAACAACGTATGCTATTTATACGTTGTTTTTATATAATAGGTGCGCTGCATTCCCCATATGGGTATCTTTGAATTGGTGTTTTTACATTTTCGAATTATTTTATGACTGGAGGTAAGAATTAATAAATTATAAATTAACGTCCATGCAAATTCTTGCGCACATCAAACTTTAAACTCAAATATCTCGAAACTACACTTTTGCGTATACGTTATTTCATTATTAAAGCGAAGATATGATTATACAGTCAAAAATCACTTTTACTGTATCACTGTATAACTGTTTAACTGTATAACTCAACTCGCTTAATGTTCACACACGACTGATTTTTCCAAAAAGCACTGCTTCCCATCGATCAACCAAAATATTCTTTTTTTTAATTGACCAGTTTTCGTAAAAACCAAAAATTCATTACCAATTTAAATTTCATAAAATATTATTATATGTTGATTTTGTATTTTAGTTTTATTTAATTTAAAAAAGTGTTTCGCAATAATTGATTTTAAGATCGTTGATTTTGCAAAAACAATATTTATTGAATTCACATTGGTAATAATTGGTTATAACATTATTTGGTAATGTTAATTGTAATGTTAATTTGGAGATACTACATTCCTCCTCTCACGGAAAAAAGTTTATCGTTAAAGGAATTAAAGGGAAGTTAGGTAGAATAGTTAACGATAAAAACAAAATTTTACCAAATTATGTATTCTATGTGAAAAATTGAAAAAAAATTTTATGATACAGAAATGCAGTAACAGTGGTTATTAGAGAAATGGGTTTATTTCTTTTTGTACTTAAATTATAATGAAATCTTGAATATCTGAATCTTAAGTCTATTAATCAAAAACTTTGTATGTCCATGTTTTTAAAATGAATTGAACAGTGCAATATGTATAATTATTATAATAGTTCGAATTTTTTCTCTTTTTTGTTTCATTTTTTTTTTTTTATTATTTACTTTGTTTTTAGCAAAAACAATTACTGTCAATACGAGTACATATCTAAATTTATTTTTAATTTGTTAATTTTCAGAATTGTAATTATAGACTTTAAATCAGTCCTGATATTATCCTGATATTATTGATTCTATTGAGTTTCAAAATCAGAAAAAATTTTTTTTTAAATCCGAAATCTAAAAAAAAAATTCTATTCAGCCTACGTTATTTAAAATGATTTCTGTATGCTTACTGTAAAAAATGTAATAAAAATAAAATGCTGAATATGATTATTTTAAAATTTTAATAGGAAAAAAAAATAAGGTTGAACTTGAAAAAGAAATGTTTAATATGAAATGTCAGTAAATAAGAAAAATAAAAAACATTATGTAGGAATATTGATGTAGGTCATTATTTCTTTTTGTTTTGGTTTTAGGATTATTTGTTTATTTCAATGACAGAAATTTGGGAACAAAAAAAAACGTTTTTAAAGAAATTGTTTTCTTTTCGCAATATGTATGTTTATATTTAGTAGATCGTTTGACTTAAATTAGTTTGAAATCTTAAGCATATGAAACTTAATTGTATTTCCCGGTCTTAAATTCTAGTTTATCATTTTGTTTTACTAATCCATATTTTTGTATTGTTTAAATGATCATTAAAGTAAATACAAAATAAAATTTTGTGAAATTCAAAATCTTTTATAAAAAATTATATACGGTGTTTTTTGAAAAAAAAAAACGATTAACGACTTATTACTGTATAGTTATATAAATTTTAAAAATGAAATTAGAGATTTGTTTTTTTTAAACGACCTTAATTAATTGAAGATGGTATATTTATATTATGAACGATACATTTTGTTGAACTTAAAAATGTAAATTACAATACTATTTTTATGTATTCATTATGTGTAGTTTATAAATGCCTTTTTTTTTATTATGGAATGTGTAAATAAAATTGAACTCTTTAATTTCGTGCTTATGTAAAAATAATTAGTTTGTAGCCTTGAAATATAAAAATTGAAATCTAATATATACTTTGCTATGTTTTATTTTATGTTTATAGTTTTTAGATTAAATGCATTTTGTTTTTGTTTCATATGTTTTGATGTAGGTCAAATTCTTTTTAAGAGGTTTTTATGATAAATGAATGAATAATTAGGAGAATTTGTATCTTCCTTCTATTAAATTATTATTAATTACTTCTAGAATTACGGCCGATTATTCTTTATATTCTTAATTATGATCATTTAAATTATTTAATTATTGTATTCGGTAAATATGTTGAAAAGAACATTGTTTTTATTTTTGCTTAGCTCGCATATTTGCTTAAAATTATTAATGTTTGTGATTAATTGATTGATTGATTGATTGATTGGACTGTAGGACCAAGCACTAGGCGAGACTCCCGGATTACGGCCGGGCCACTTCCTACAGTCGTTTTACATATAACAATAGGTAAGGATAGGTAGGTAATTGTTAGTAGGAGTGAACGACCCGGTTACAGACACCTGGCAAATCGTATCTAGCTACTACTGTTAGGAGACAATCACAAGGACAATCACTTATACATATAATCTGCAATCGCCAATCAGCAATCCCGTATCTAAAATTTCTCGCCTGCAATCTCCAGTCGGAAACCTGTTATTCATGTAATTTATTAGTATAATAGGATGATGACTAAATTGTAGTCCTCTGCACTCTCCAATCTGAATTCATGTTATTATATTTATGGTTAAAATTATTTATGGTTATTCATGGTTAAAAACATTTATATTATGTACATATATATAAAAAACAAAAAAACCCCTTTGAAAATTGAGTGAATTTCATATAAAAAGTATTGGGATTGAATTGGATAAAAATATTATCTTTCACTTGATGTTTTTATTTGAAATGTATTTATTTAAATTTTATAAAACATTATTTTATATAATATAATTAACGCAAGAATGTTTTGAATTTTTCTTGAAACACAAGAATTAATTTAACAAAAACAATTAACCCTGCTCGTTGATATCGTTCAAAAATCTTATTGGATTTTATGGATAATGTTTGGATAAATAGAAAGAGATAAATCTATCACATAAAATTATGTCAACAAATGAAATTTTAAACTGGGGCCCTATTCCCGAACACACAAATGCCATCACAACATTGTAAAATCACACAATATTGTGAATTTCGTATTATGTAACACCAATTTGGTAAAAAATTCAACACAATATTGTGAATCTAACAAGAACAATATAGTTACTGTCAAAATCACAATTTTGCTATATGTTTTGTGTATTGACTTTTTTATACAAATTTCCTTGATTGGCGTATAAATTAATTTATAACGCAAAATTAAGCCTTTAATAATATTAAAAATTCATATTTTTATATAAATATCGTTAAAACTTATTTATTTATTAAATATATTTTTATTTTATTTTGCATGTTTTAAGATTAAAAAAGTTAGTTGTCAAAAGTACGAATCTAGTACCAAAAATCTGTTATAATTTTGTAACAATTTGTTATAATTTGTTTGACACAAATATGAGTTACAGAATACCATTTTTAAACAAAGTTGTTGAGCATTTTGGTGAAATTGACAATATTGTCGATTGACAAATATGTGTTCGGGAACAGGGCCCCAGAATTTGAAATAATAACTAAATTTCGCTAGTTAAAGCTCTAAGTAGGTTTAAATTTTACACAAAATCGAATAGCACAATAACACCTTTATTTAGTTTTCTAGTAAAAATCAGAGTTAATAAATTTTACATTTAGGGAAGATTACATCTTGGTCGCCCACATCTTTCCATTTTTGAAAGCAATCTTACCTTAGAGTTTAGTTATTAAAACCAACACTTTAAAACTATTATATTAGATATAAAACTGATTATTACAATTAATGTTTTCACTACATTTAGTTATACTTATATATTAATCATTTAAGAGATTAATTTAGTTTACAATTCACACTGTCACTTATAACAAGTGTTGATAAGACGACCATTCACCATTGTCATATATATATATACACATATATACACATGCACATACATACATATACACACATATATACACGTACATACACACATATATACACATGTACTAACATATATATACATATATACATACATATACACATACATGTACACATACATACATACATATATACACACATACACACATATACGCAAACATACATATACATATACATACATACATACATACATACATACATATACACACATACACACATATATATACACACATATATATATATATATATATATATATATATATATATATATATATATATATATATATATATATATATATATATATATATATATATATATATATATATATATATATATATATATATATATATATATATATATATATATATATATATATATATATATATATATATATATATATATATATATATATATATATATATATATATATATATATATATATATATATATATATATATATATATATATATATATATATATATATATATATATATATATATATACATATCCATACACATACACATGTACATATATACATACATACACACATATACACACATACACACATACACACATGTATACATACATATACATATACATATAAACATACACATACACATACACATACACATACACATACACATACACATACACATACACATACACATACACATACACATACACATACATACACATACATACACATACATACACATACATACTCATACATACACATACATACACATACATACACATGTATACACATACATACATATACACACACATATATACGCACATACATATATACCTATATATATTACATATATTTATTAACAGCAAACATACATATTAAGAAGTTTTCACCTTATGTCCAACATACTAATTTATGTGGTATTGTTATATAAACATACATACATATATATATACACACATATACATACATACACACGCACACATACATACATACATACATATCCATACACATATATATACACACACATATACACATATATACATACATATATATACATACACATACACACATACACATACATATACATACACACATACACACATACATGCATACATACACACATACATACACATATGTACATATATTGATAATTCATATAAATATGTTATATATATTTTGATAATTCAAATATGGAATATGTATAAAATTTGTTTGAACGATATCTTTAATACTTAAGACGTATTTTTAGACTTCCTTTCATTTATTCCAAATTACATAAAATTGATAGAAATACGAAAGATGTTTTAAGAAAGTTATATATAAACATTAAAAACTAGTTTCAATGTTTATATATACCTTTTGTATTATATTCTGTAGCTGTAAATCAAAGAAAGTTAATTAATTCGAAGTTCTATTTTCATTAAATTTATTAAAACTAAATTAAATTAATGCCAAATCTCAGCTAATCTCATATATATATATATATGAAAATTCAATTATTTCGAATAGCGAACCTAAGATATCAAACCATCAGTTTTTTTTAAGAAACAAAAATGTTATCAATGTTTTTTAAGAATAATATTTCACACGCCATGACACCTTTTCAAGTTGACGAAATTTGTATCTTTATTTCTAATAAATCTGCATTTTCATTAATTATGTTATGAAATTTAAACTAAAATACTCCATTTTATTTACATTCATTTATTCCTGGTAATGGCATTTTGATAAATTTTTTTATTTTCTCTAAATCAACAAACAAAATTTTTTTTTTAATCAAAACAAGAAACACAAAATTCCAATTGGAGATGTTTATGTATATTCTCGAAATACTACAACAAAATTGACATTTGTTTTTTTTAATGTAAGAGTGTCCTCTTACATAATTATACCCAACTATAGGTGCGTTCGATTTGACTGAGACAACCGAAAAAACAACAACAATTGCATTTAATTTTTCAGTTGCTTCAGTTGTCTCAGTCAAATCGAACACGGCTTATATACCACGACTTGTTGATTAGATCGTTTCTTAATTTAACACTACAAAAATCAGATAAATTCTATAACCTTTTTAAAAATGTTAATAATTTTCATCGACTAAAATCACTACGGTTTAATTTCATTTTAATTTTAAATGAAAAAAGTAATAAAAATAAACAACGACACAACAATGTTGTATCGAATTGAAAACCATAAATTACGAGAATTTCAAGAGAAAAAAATTATTTTCCTGATTTTTTTCAATCTTTTAATTAGAAAAATTAAATTATTTTTAAAATACCACCATTATTATATATTATTATATATCATATATTATATATTATTGAAGCACTTGGTTTGAAACACATTTTAGATAACTTTTTGAGTAATAAGACACTTTAAATATGGTAAATTATTAAAGTAAAAAATATATATATATTTATCACGACGGAGAGTTTTATCCACGTCCATCTTCTTTCGTTGCACATTTTACTCTCCAATTATTAATGTTTGTGATTAATGATAGTAAATTATTCTTTGTATTGAATTTATTGATAGTAGAATTAGTATTGATAGCAAAACTATTGTTAATTATTATTTTTTCTGTATATGGCTTAGAAAAGGTTGTTTTGATATTCTCGCGTATCCTACAAACTACTGTCTTAATATAATATGTATTATATGGTAACGATTATTTATGATTAATGATTTTAAAATTATTATTTTTATTGGTTGTATTGATAATTGATCGGAATCAGTATTGGTAATAAGATTATTGTTTTTCGATTATTATTTTTCTTTATATGCTTAGAAAAGGTTGTTTTGATATGACTTATGGTTAAGGCTAGTATTAGGTTTAGGATAGGTAGGTTTGATTTACTTATGGTTTAGATTAGTATTATGTTTAGAATAAGATGATTTGGTTTACCAATGCTTTAGGTTGGTTTAAGCGGAATTTGATGTTTTTTTTAAAAAGCTGTTGTTTTTAAAAATGTGGAAATTTTATCGTTAGAAAGTAGTTTTGAAGGAAAGTTATTTCGAATTTGATTTGTGTACTTGACTAACAAACAAGTATTGTCTCTAATAATATGTAACAGATGACCGGTTGTACAAAACTTTGCAATGTCGAATATGATTTTACGAGATGCTAGTAGTATATTATTTGGAAAACAGACAGGAAATTTTTGGAACAGATTCTCAAGAATGAGATTGTATTTTATTGGTTATAATCGGAAGTGTAAGTTGTAAGGCAGTAGTTTTCTTGACATGAATACACGAAAGGCTAAGATATAGTAAAATTGATATCAACAGTTTGGAAAGTTGTAATGGACAGTGTATCCAATTTTCAATACGTCTGGGTCTTTTTTGGTCGCGGTTGTTTACAGTTATTTTGTTATTAGAGTCATGGTAATTTATCGTAGCAGACTGGTTCAACGTTTTAATAGTTTCGGTGTCGGAATGGTAGAAATTGCTTGATTGAAGCTTAATCGAATGTTGGTCAGTTTTGTTTTTTCGAACTTTAATATTTGTGTAATTCGTTTTAGTTATGCTTCGGCGGCTGTATAATTTGATATTTGGTTTTTTGTTTGACGATTTCTTTTCGACTACCATAGTTGAAGGCAGATATTGAATTTTCTTAGCACTGATTGGGCTTGCTGGTTTCTGGACTCTGTTTTTGTGACAAATAGAATTATTATGACATTTCAATGTGGTTGTTGAAGACAAATATTGATTTTTCTTAGAGCTGATTGTTGGTATCTGTTTCTGGAATCTATTTTTGTGACGAATAAAATTGTTATGGCATTTCAATGTGGTTGTTTGCAGTTTGTAGGACGTATAACTTTTAGTTTTAAATTTTGTTGATTTTGGTGAAATTTGCGTTGTTTTCAGAATTTTATAGAAATATGTTTCGAATCGGGGGTAGCGAAATCCGAAATTCGACGTCCACGCCGTGCTGCCTGGGTAATGCTGACAGAATTAGGTTGGTGTATTGGAGACAAGCAGAGTAAAAGCTGCTTAGTCAATGACGCTACATCACGGCGAATTGGCGCCTTACAACCAATGCGACTCAAGCGTCTGTTCTCCATGTCAGGGGCGGCTTGGAGCAGGCGTCTGTCTTGAATCCAGCGGCTCGCTATATAAACGAGTAAAAAGGTTGTTTCTGGTGACCTTATAATACAGAACAGACCCATTCACGACAATTTGGGTTGGGCCTAAGGTTAACACCCTAACCCCGGAAAAAAAACTAATATGTTAAATTTGGTTATCAGAAAGAGAATAACAGACCCGGACAAAAAAACAGAATTTTAACTGGACGTGAAAAAAGACCAGACTACCGAATCGGAACGTGGAACGTGCGCAGCCTGAGCGCTCCTGATGCTCTTATAAGTCTGGAAACAGAAGTTGAGAGGTATAGGATGGATATTATTGCTCTACAAAAAATTAGACTGCCGGTAATCGGAAAACAAGATTTGGATAGTCAGTCTCTATACTGTAGTGGTCATCCTTCTCGAAGAGAATTTGGTACTGGCTTTCTTGTTGGTGCACGCATGCAAAAAGCCGTGATGAAATTTATCTCGGTCAGTGAGAGGATCTGCTACCTACGTGTACGCGGTACATATAACAATATTTCTCTTATTGCCGTGCATGCTGTACTAGAAGGTTTATCAGGTAGACCGTGAAGGTCTACCATTTGGTCTTGCACGCCAAAAAAACCCTGCCGCTAGCTCGTAGAGCGAAGGTTCTAGACCCACCTCTGTACAAGAAATTTAAATAAAACAAAACATCACGCGTGCCTTAAACCACCACCCAGATCTCCAGAAGGGAGAACTGCCATTTCTCAACTCTCCCCAATTTTAAATTTACGTTAACACTTCATTTTGACAGAATTATAAATCATCATAATAGAAAACCCAACTCACCAAGCTATTAATCCACCACGCTTCAACGGTTATTGCTGCAGTTTACTCACTCGCAATCCAGTATCATAACGCCACCTTACCGCATTCCGGTTCAATCAAAGAGAGTATCACTGTACACAGCTCGACACCAACCACTGCCACCAAACGTTGTAATAAAACAATGTAACTAAAGTTTTGTTCTTCCACTATTTCTTTATTCTTTATTTTCAACTATATTCACCCAAAGTTTGTTAGGCTTAGCACTGTATCATAACTATTATATTACTAATGCTATTGTTGACTGTTTTATCAGTCATATTTTTCTTTCTTTTTATCAAAACACGGCTTCAATTAAAAACCAACAAAATTTACTGACACTTAATTAGTTAATTTCCAAAGAGAATTTTTTTCTTGGTTAATACTTAAATAATTGGTTACTTTTAAATTTTAATTTTTTTTTTCTTTTTATTTTACCACAACATGGTCATTTTCACGACCAGACACTTCATTTCTACCAAAATCATCTCACAAGTCAACTAACTTGATCCAACCCGACTCAAAAACAAACTCACATTCCCAGAAAAAAACTAAGTGTTCCATTCGATTCCATATTGCAAAACTGAATGAATCTTACAATTCGAATGCCAACCACCAACTAACCGAATAATTAAAAAAAACAATTGAAATTTCTGAGTACGAGCAAAAATCCGATCAGCATAAATTTTCTTTAATCGGTAAAATGGTCTATTCTGCAATTATTTCTCTGGGAATTTTCATAATTATGGAAAAAAATTAAAAATTAAAGTTAAAAAAAAATAAGTTGATATGTTGCTTCCGGAAGGAAATTTTAGAAGTGTTTTAAATGATTGTGTTATTACACACAATTGGGTTGAGAAGTACAGTGACTTCGAAGCTCTCTATAGTATATTACTATAGGTAAAGAGGACGGAAATGGAAGCACAACTTACAGGGAAGGTCTTGCCCGTTACAATGCACCTACTGAAGCTAAGACCGTCGACGAGAAGGATAATTTCTACATAGCACTGGAAGAGGTTATGAAACAAACACCAACACGCGACTTTATTATGGTTCTTGGTGATTTTAAGGTTGGAAGAGATATCTCTTATGGAAATGTGGTGGGTCCCAACAGCCTGCATTTGAATTCGAATGGTAATGGTGACAGAATGACTGAGTTTGCATTATCAAATAATTTGAGAATGGCCAGTACGTTCTTTTGCATCGATCGATTCATAAACAGACTTGGGTCTCACCGAATGGAAACGCTCGAACTCAAATTGATCACGTTCTAGTAACAGCAGGTTTCTTTTCGAGCGTTCTGGATCTGCGATCCTTTAGAGGTGCATACATTGGAAGTAACCACTTCCTTGTATGTGCAACGATAAGGTTCCACTTCCCAAATCCAGGCATTCCAA
>CAVNZG010001394.1:0-88025 GCA_963693315.1 Diogma glabrata
CTTCCATCATGTTAAAAAATCAAGTCAATCACCGAGTGACTTTGATAAAATCGTACAAATTTTCCAAATATGAGCATGAACTGTATAACATAAAGGAGATCAATATGGACACTTATCAGAACTATGATTGCCATAATTTGTTAAGTCAGAAAACACGTCAAGCAGAAGCGGCTTGCTTGACCAAATCAATGCAAGAATGTAGAGCGAAACAGAGCTCTGAGTTCAGTCAATTACTTTATTGCTCAAACTTCTTATACGACTTTTGAAAACCCTGCATCATATAGCTTCTATATTGATTGATTGATATATTTATTTATTTAGCGATAAGCTATAAAACTTACATATTTATAAACATTTACAACTAATTTACATTATTTATTTATTTGAATTAATTTATAACTTATTATGACTTTAAAATGTCGGAAAGCTTGAGTCCAACCTTTTCTTTTACAAAATTTATTATTTGTCTTTTAAAGCTGCACTCATTAGTTTCATCTTTAACAGCCTGTGGTAATAAGTTGAACAGTTTTTGGCCTTTATATTCTGATGCATTTTGTCCAAAGTTTGTTCGCATTTTTGGCAGTCTGAAATCGTTTATATTCCGCAGTTGGTAATGATGTGCTTCGGAATTATATGTAAGACCATCAAACATATATTCTGGTAGTTTTTCGTATTTTATTTTCCACATCCATAAAATTACTTTCATAACTATACGTTGTGCCACACTCATCCATCCTAGTGTATCAATCATCCACATCACATTCGTACATTTTGGGACCCTTAGCATTACACGCATGATTTTGTTTTTGTTTGCAATTTTTGTTTTGTTTGCAATTTTTGTAACCTATGGATTTCTTCTTCATTGCACATGATGAGTAGTGTAGAGCAGTAATCGAAATGTGGGGCTATTATAGAGAAGTAAAGGCTAATTTTCGCTTCGCTTGTCAATTTGTTTGATATTCTTGACATATATCCAACTTTTTTACCTATTTTTTTACATACATAGTCGACATTATTACGCATAGTTAAATTTTCGTGCACTATTATCCCTAAGTATTTAATAACATTCACAAATTCGATTTCGTTTCCGGCAATACTGACTCGTTCATGCACTACCCCATAATTATTATTTTTAGACACTATCATAGACTTAGTTTTCTCGAAATTTAATTTCATTTTATTGATCGTCAACCAATCCGCTATTTTAGACAAATCTTCATTCATAAGCCTAATTCCTTCATTTATATCTGTAACATGCATGTATACAAGCGTGTCATCTGCAAACATTCTTACTTCTACATTCGATACACATAGTCCAAGATCATTAATATATAAAATAAACAGTAAAGCTCCTAAGACCAATCCTTGTGGTACACCATTGTCAGTTTTTATTTTGTCTGAGACAGCATCGTTGATTCTTGTTCTCTGATAACGATTACTTAGATAGCTTTCAAACCATTTTCGCTCAGTTCCCTTTACACCGTATTGTTCTAATTTAGAAATTAGTATATCTCTATCTATCGTTTCGAAAGCACGCCTAAAATCTAAAAATACTACAATCACGCATCCATTTTTATCCATTAAAGCCTTCCATTCATTTAACACATTATTAATACTAGATTCACAAGAATGGTTCTTTCGAAAACCTGATTGATATTTCGCTATCAAATGGTTATTTTCTACATAATTTTGAAGTTGGTTTTTAACAACTATTTCGAGTACTTTTTCGTATACTGGCAACATGTTGATTGGTCTATATTCTTGACACTTCGACGTTCCTTTAATTTTTGGCACCGGTGTAACTATTGATGTTTTCCAGTTATTAGGAAACATACCAACCTCTAAAGACTGTCTAATAATTTCAGTAAGCATATTACCCGTTATTTCATAAGAATCTATAAGAAGTTTTTTACTAATACCATCGGTGCCAGAATTACTTTTAATTTGTTTAAATATCTCTCTAATTTCTGAGTTGGTCACGGTACTAAATCTGAATTCGCAGTTACAAGATATTGCTGTGTTAATGAAATTATTTATTACAGGAATTGATTCCACTATTTCGTTAACACTGTCAACAAAGAAACAATTAAATTTGTCTACCTTTTCGCCATCGTCATCAGCAATACATCCACTAAAATCTATCGCTGTTTGTGATTCAGACTTATTACTGTAGAAATAGTTTTTTAATATACTCCAAGTTTTTTTTGCATCTCCTTTTGCGTCCTTTAATTCATTCATTATAAAATTGTTCTTGCTTTTATTCAATTTGCTAACATACGCATTCCGTAAAAGTTTATACTGTTCATGTTTTGTATGATTTGATTCATCTAATTTATACAGGTTATATGCAACGTCTCTTTCTTTTTTCATTTGTTTTATCTCATTACTATACCATTTACATTCACAATTTTTTCTTATTTCGCGCACAAAAGATAATTCACTCACACAAATCTTCAGATTTTCAACAAATACATCAGAATTTACATTTACACCATCCGTTACGATATTATTGTAATTGAAATCAAGTTTTAGAAGACAATCATGCAAAATTTCTTGATTATATTTAATTATCGATTTAAATTTACTTTTATTTTTTTGTACCGTTTCATGCGTTGGTGTGTTAATCTCAATTAATTCATGATCCGATATTTTAAAGTCATTAACAATTTTATATGCTAGCTCAAAATCATTTGTGCATACTACATCAATTAATGTTGCTGAATCGGGAGTTATTCTAGTTGGATCACAAATAATTTGTCGAAAACCACTATCATTTACAATATTTATAAAACTACATGAGTAGGTATTCTGTTTAAGCAAATTAATATTAATATCACCTACAATTATATTTCTTCTATTCAGATCAATATTATTATCCATATAAGATTGAAAGAAATTAATAAAACTTGTAATTGATCCACTGGGTGATCTGTAAATGACAGTATAATCATATTTTAACACAGTACTTAGAATTCGAATGTTAAGAAACCAGTAGCCCTCTTCTTTGTTTTCGATGCTATATCGTTGTTGAAATTTTAGATCTTTATGAATATAGGCTGCAACTCCTCCTGTCATTCTTGAGCTCGAGTTGGTTAACACCATTTTATAATCCGCTAGTTCTACTTCTTTTAAATGTATGTCATCTGTTATTCTTGCTTCTGATAATAGAATAATCGCTGGTTTACGATTATTTGCCAAGATTTCAAGATCAGCAAGCTTACTAGTAATACTTTGTGCATTGGTGTAGATGACAATAGAAGTTGGTGGCTGCTATTCTGAGTTTATATTGTTTCTTTTAACTCGTAGTTTGTTTTTATAAATAAGACAGTTTTTATCTAATGCTGAGTGATTTGTCATCAGGTTTGCACTAAATTTCTCCACAGCTACTGCACAGTTGACACACTTTACAACATCTGAATTGCAGTTTTTCATATCGTGATCTCCAGCACATTTTGCACAATGCACCTTACTTTTACAGTCCCCCGCTTTATGATTGTAGCCACAACATTTAAAACATCTCATAATGTTAATATCCTCTACTACCCTACAGCTCTCCCATTGTATAAATATTCTTCCTTCTTCCATAATATATCGAAAGCATTTAGGAGTTACCTCAATAACTGCCGTGTAAATTGGAAAACGCAAATGTTTGCTTTTATAACGATGTATTATTTTCACTTCCTCTCCCATCATACATTTATTTCTCTTTACCATGTTGACTAGGTCCTCATTGCTATGCTCATTAGTCATCCCGATAATTTTTATTTTTGGGTTTGTTTTTTCAACAACTGTAGAGGAATATGCATTTCCAAGACTCACTTCAACCAATTGTTTAAGTTTCTTACTTTCTTCTTTACTACTACAATTAACAACCACTGCTCCATTCGAAACCTGCCGTACTCTAATTACATTGATATTACTTTCGACTGGATTAATCTTTTCCTGCAAAACTTGTTTTGTAACATCACTTCCTTGTGTTGTAGTCTTAGGCTTAATTACAACAGCATGTTCATCCCTTAACACGTCAGCATATGATCTACGTAGATAACTATCGTTCTCATGCAAATCAGATGTCTTAATTTGGGATGCGTTCACAACCTTTTTTGCTGATTCTTCTACCTTTATACATGTCTCCTGCATTAGTACGCTGTTTTCTTGTAGCTTCATGTCCATTTTCAACACGTACTGCAGTATCATATGAATATTCATGTTACTTATTTCTTGCGGTTTGTCACCGCACACCTTGCAAATGGTAAGTTGCGTTAGATATTTGCTTTCTCGTATCATTTTTGTAGCTGTTTTGATTTGAGCACAGATAAGATGGAATAGCTTTCCACATCCGAAACATTTAACTGCGTCCTCCTCATTAGCTTCTTTAGTACAAATTGTACAATTTTCCATAACTTTTAGCTTAAATTAATTTGCTTATTACCAAAACACAACAGATAACAAACAAACAACTGAATCACCCTCTATTATCGTGTTTATATTGTTACCGTTATTATTTACTTTTATTTAATTCAAAATAAAACAATAAAACAATAAAAAAAAATGAATAGAAATTTAAATTTTCGTAAATAAAATTTATGATCATCACCAAATGAAGTCTAAAATCGAATTGACGGTAAAAAAAACTTGTTCACACTATTTTGTACAGACTTCGTTGATAAAATGATTTTAATGAAACTTTGACACAAAGTCTGAATTTGTAAGACAAGCAACTAATTACGCAGTGATGTCAAACTCGCGGCCCATAAGCCACTTGTGGCCTGCTACATAAATTGTTGCGGCCCTCAAGTCTTTTGCACACCTACAGTGTTTTAATTAAAAAATTAAAAAATGCATAAAAATTGACTGTATCAAAAATAATCTCAAAACACAAAATGTACTTATAATTGCTATTAAAAAATATGATCTTCCAATGCATAACCTGGTGTATTTGGCAACTTCCCCTTTTGGTAACAACCCCTTTTATGAAAGCAGTTATACGTGGTCTCGTCGGCAGACTAACAGATTATGTTAAACCCAAACATAATAGATCTTTTCAAAACTTCCATTGCATTAAAGTGGCTTGCTGGTCTTATGTTCAAAAGTAAATAAAATAGACAATGTGTTTAAAAAATTTGATAAAATCGTTAAACTTATTCGAGCACGGGGCTTAAACCATCGAGCATTAATGGCATTGCTAAAAGCTGTGGAATAAGATTACGACGGTTTGCCATATTATGCCGAAGTGCGTGCCCTGCGAATCATAAGTTTTAAGAAGATTTTTACAGCCGTTGGACAAAATCGTAATTTTTTTTCGAAATTAAAGATTATAGTCCCTGGGCCATCGCCGATTTCATTTGATGATTACCACATATTTTATACTTCGTGAGGCGCATGTCCTTGACGAGTCCGAAAACTTTTGTTCTGCCATTTTCCTCGCTTCGGCCGATTTTTCGTTCGGTAAGCTCGTAAATATGGGGGTTTAAATTTGTTTTAGAACACGAGGGTAACCTTGTCCAACAAAAATGTGTCTACTATTGTCGAGTCCGACGATTGACATTTTGGCATGTTTGGGATGTCGGACTCGACAATAGCAGACAAATTTTTGTCGGACAAGGTTTCGGAGCTCTCCGAACGAAAACGCCGCCGAATCGAGGAAAATGGCAGAACAAAAGTTTTCAGACTCGTCAAGGACAGGCGCCTCACGAAGTATAAAACATGTGGTAATCATCAAATGAAATCATTGAGGGCCCGGGGGATATTATGACTGATCTGAACTAAAATAGTTGATTGGGTACAAGATTAGGCGTTCTCAGTTGACATTACTCACCATCTCAGTCAACTCGATATTCTAATTCAGTGTAAAAAGAATGGCAGAACCCATAAAACAATGGCCAAAGAATGATCACAGAATTATGGCCTCGTTGTATGACCAAATACTTAAATTATTCAAACAAAAGATACTCTTATGGAAAATACAATCGAAAAGAGAAAATGTATACAATTTTTCTAGTTGTAAGACTCTTTTGCTTAAAGATCCAAAGTTAAAATTTGAAAAATATAAAAAACAACTGAAAATGTTGGTAGACGATTTGGAATACAGGTTTATAGATTTTCAAAGTAGTGAGTCTCATTTCAATAGTTTTTGCTCTCCGATGTCGATGTCTGTTGACATTGAAAATATTGAAAGCCTGAATACAATCAGGGCGTGATCAGGGGCAAAAATGGCAAGCCCTATTAGTGCAATCTTATGTGGGCCTGTTCTGGGCCAGAATTAGAATGCTCTTTTAAGGTTAACCTTATTTGAATATACGGGGTTTTTCGTATTTCACCCCTGGTTGGGCGATCTGATCAGGGTCTGATACAAAATGTTTAACTAGGGTTTGCCCTATTTAATTTTATACGTCGAACTTGATCAGGACCTGATCCGACTATCTCAATCAGAGCCTTATGATCAGGGTCCTATCAAACTAGGGCAAACCTTACCAGCGCCATATTTGAACCGTAACAAATTTCTGCTTGGGGAGTTTATAGATCTACTACACGACACGCTATAGCACGACACGCTATATATTAAACCAAAAATTAAAGGAAATTGGTATTCCAGAAGTAGAGCTCCCGGGAGTTGAGCATGGGGAACCAAAACCTGTTTTTATAATTGCCATGAAAGGCTACGACCTTATATAGTAGACTAGGTTAATATTTGACCTAGTTTTAGTTTCCTGTATTGGAATTAGAATGTAGGTTATTGGTTTATTGTGGTTTGTTGTTGTTGTGTGTGTCCCTAGCCGGTTGCTAAAGGCCTTGGAAGGTCGTCAGGTAAACTAGGTTAGTATTTGACCTAGTTCTGGTTGTCTGTATTGGTAATTTCTCGATTTAAAGTGTAGGTTAGTGGTTAATTGTTGTTTGTTGTTATTGTGGGTTTATTGTTGTTGCTAAAGGCCTAGGAAGCATGTCAGATAAACTAGGTTAGTTATTTCCCTGTATGTGAGTTCAAATTTAAAATTAAAACAATAAAATAATGGTACAAATGACAAATAAAACAATTTGTCACGTGTTTTTATTCATTTTTTCTTTTTTACATTTTTTGCTCTAAAACTAAAATTTAATTTCTTGTTTTATTTTTTGTCTTAAAATTAAAACTTAAATAAAATTTAATTAATGTTTTTATTTTCACCTTCTAAGAGTGTTAAACCGTTTTGAGGGGTTTTTATGAGGTAGAAATTTTCCTCCATAACTAATGCTGTATAATCTTCCTCGTTAAATAATTCATTGAATTTATTTGGTGCGAATAATAATACATCTCCGGTTTCGAAAATCCACTTTTTCCCAAATTTTGTGTCGATTTTTCGAATTGTGCATAATTTGTATGCGTGGTTTTCCTGCAATTCTGCTATCTTCATAAATGGTTTTGATTTCTCCTTTGCTGCGCTTGAACATTTTGCCAGAAAAATTTGTTTTCTGGTCATTTGATGTTGTTGCTGTTGTTGCTGTTGTTGTTGTTGCTGTTGTTGTTGTTGTAGTATCTGTTGTTGTTGCTGTGTTTGATGATGTAAGCGCTTTCTTTTGAGAGGTGGAGCCGCTTGACAATCGGAAGTTACTAGGTATTCGTTTAAAAAGCTGTCTGTTGAACTTTCCATGTTTATCAAATAACTATGTTAGACTACAATTGTTGATTACAATTGCTTGATATTTATACCAATTTACGATGCTTAAAAGTTAGTGGGGGGAAAAATATATTGTTTCACAAAAACAAATAAAATAACAAAACACAACAAGACAACAAAGAAAAACTCATAATCAATTAACAATAAATTAAATTATTTATTTTTCTATTTATATTCTATCCCAGTTCATTAGACTACCTTGAAGTAGATTTGCTTTATTTATTTGTAAGTTTAAACAAATAAAAAACAAAATACAACAAAACTAAAATCGCCCAAAGAAAACTTAAAGACGGCAAATAATAAAAATTTTTCCCATCTAGCACATAATCTTCTTCGTTTTCAACAGATAAATTAAATGCAATTCTTGATGCTTTTCTGTTGTTTAAAATTAATAAAAAATTTAAAAAATTATGCATATGAGAAAAAACGCAACAATAACAATAAATTAAATTATTTATTTTTCTATTTATCTTCTATCCAAGTTCATTATACTACCTTGAAGTAGATTTGCTTTATTTATTTGTAAGTTTAAACAAATAAAAAACAAAATACAACAAAACTAAAATCACCCAAAGAAAACTTAAAGACGTCAAATAATAACGTTTACAATAGATAAATTAAATGCAATTCTTGATGCTTTTCTGTATGCATATGAGAAAAAACGTATATTAAAAAATAATCTCGATAAAAATTTATCTTGTACATTAATCAACTTATTATATCTTAACTTAGCTTAACTTATTATTTATTCTTTATTCTTCTTTTTCCATCATCAAAAACAAATTGAAAAATCATTTTTTATTTTGCTTTGTTCGTGATAATTTATTTACATTTTGTAAATTATGGCGATGAAAATTTAGATAAATTAAAAGATCTTGATGAAAATTTGCTTTACTCTCCGATTTAGAGTATTGAAGTAATACAAAAACAATATGATGACAAATTAAGTATAAAAGCCTATCATGCTAGAAAATTTATATTGTATTAGTTTTGTGATTCAACATTAAAACATGGCAAAAAAACTTCTAATGAAAAGGTTTATAACTTCTGGGGAAGAAGTGGAAGAAGAGCGATTTTTAATCGATTCCGAAACGGGGAAAAATATGCAGAAGTTTAACTTGCGCAGACGCGAAACTAAATTTTCGATAAAACCTGTACCAAGCTATATTGATCCAATTACTTGGATTAAAGGGGCACTCCACGATATTGTCAAATATATTACAAAAGAAGTTAGCCCAAGCGACAAAATTGGAATGACATTTTGTGGTGAAAGCTTCGAGCATCGTGGCCCTGCATGGATAAACTTTCAAACAGCAGGTGGACTGACGTTTCAGCATATTTGGGATGTGATTTCAAAGGTTTTTCAAAGCAATTCCGAGGGTGAGTACTTTTAAATGAAAATGCTGAACATTTTTTACTTTTTCACTTTTACTTTACAGGTTTAAGTACAGACAAATTTTGTTTGACCGCAACATATATCAGTTTACCTTATGGTAAAGGTAGGAAAAAACAATTTTACAATTTTGCTGAAGAATGCAAACAACGCCGTGGTATAATAACAATAAAAAATAAAGATAACTTATGCTTACCCCGTGCCCTAGTAGTGTGCATTGCAAAAATTGATAAAGAGGTCAATTTTAGACACATTTTACATGATGTCGGGAAAATTCAAGCAATTAAAGCTAAAGAGCTAATCCAAAAAGCAGGCGTAATTATTCCACAACAGGGGTGTGGAATACATGAATTAACAAAATTTCAAAATTATTTGACAAATTACAAAATTGTTGTCTACCAATATAACACTAGGGGTCGAATTGTGATATTTGAGGGAAATACCACAAAAGATGTAAAAAACCTAAATTTGTTATACCATGAAAATCATTTTAATGTGATTGGATCACTCACTGCTGCTTTTTGTACAGATTATTATTGCGAAAGTTGTCACGTTCCATTTTGGCACAAAAATGAACACAGATGTTCAAAAACTTGTCCATGTTGTCGTAATTCAACACAATGCCCAAAGAATGGTACAAATGTTAAATGCAATATCTGTAATAGAACATTTAGAGGGGAAAAATGTTTTGATTTTCATCGAGCCTCATCATGTAACTCAAAAAGTATTTGTGATACAGTGAAAAAGTGTTTAAATTGTTTGCACGTTTACAAAACAGAAAGACAGCATTTTTGTAATGAATATTTTTGTAAAATTTGTCATCAACATGTACCTTCGGATCATCTTTGCTTCATTCAGCAAGATAAAAAACAGAAAAATTTTAAAAACTGCATATATGTATTCTACGATTTAGAGACAAGACAGGAAAAAAATATTGATACACAACTAAGACAGCATATCCCTAATTTGTGTGTTTTACAGCAAAGATGTGACAACTGTATTGACGATGAATCTCTAGTTTTTTGTCAAAAGTGTAAATTTAGACAAATAATTTTTGAAGAAAATCATGTAATCGAAAAAATGATGAATCACATTTTGAAATTAAGCGCAGAATTCCGTGAAATAATTGTCGTAGCTCATAACGGACAAGCGTTTGATCATCAGTTTATTTTAAACTATGTTTTAAACAAAACGAATGTGGAACCCAAACTAATAATGAGAGGAACGAAAATTATTTTGATGATGATCAACAATGTCAAATTTATCGATTCACTTAATTTTTTCCCGATGGCCCTAGCAAAATTGCCAAAAGCCTTTAACTTATCTACAAAATTAAAAAAGGGGTTTTTTCCGCATTTATTTAATAAACTGGAAAATGAAAATTATATAGGTTCCTTACCGCCTATGAAATATTTCACCCCCGATTCAATGAAAGAAGATGAGAGAAATGAGTTTCATAAATGGTACACTGAAAATAAAAATTGCGAATTCAACATGCGAAAAGAAATAGTTGAATACTGTAGCAATGATGTGAAGATTTTGACTGAAGCTTGTTTAAGCTTCAGAAGAATATTTTTACAAGAATGCAACATTGAACCGTTTTTAGAAGCAGCAACAATAGCCTCAGCCTGTAACCTAGTGTTCAGACGAAACTTTCTGTGTTTGAACACGATAGGTATAATTCCACGACATGGTTACAGACTAGTCGACAATCAATCCGAAATTGCTCTACAGTGGCTTGTATGGGAGCAGGACACCCGAAAAATTAAATTTCAATATGCTGCTAACGGGAGAGAAAAAGTGATTGGCGGTGTCAAAGTTGATGCATTTTGTGACAGCACTAAGGAAGTTTTTGAGTTTCAAGGTAATAAAACAAAATTAAAATTCAAAACACGCTATAACACATTATTAATTTTTATTAACTTTCTAGGTTGTTTTTACCATGGTCATCCGAAGTGCCTAATCCATAAAAGAGATGTATCCTTGTATAATGATTCTAACGATACTTTAAATCAAAGGTATGAAAGAACGCTGGCCAAAAATGAGTACTTAAAATCCCTTGGATATAAAGTAATCGAAATGTGGGAATGCGCATTTCGCGAACAAATGAAAACAAACAAAAATATGTTTTACTTAAAAAACCACCCAATAATTTTTACTGCACCACTAAACCCTCGGGATGCATTCTATGGTGGAAGAACAGGCAATGTCTACACTCATTATAAGTGTAAAAACGGGGAGAAAATTAAATACATAGACGTCTGCTCGATGTACCCGGGGGTCTGTAAATATGGCAAATTTCCTGTTAAACACCCTAAAGTACATGTTGGAAATTCTGTGTGTTCTGGAATTGATTTACAAAAAACGAATGGGTTGATTAAATGTAAAATATTACCACCAGAAAACCTATTTCATCCAGTTTTACCGCAAAAACAAAATAACAAATTGATGTTCTCACTCTGCCAAAGCTGCGGAGATCAAAAAAATCAAAGTGCATTTTGTTTACATTCTAACGATGAAAGGGCATTAACTGGAACATGGGTGATTGACGAAGTTTTACAGGCTCTCAAAAAAAACTACAAAATTTTACACATTTACGAAATCTGGGAATACGAGATTACGCAATATAACAAGGAAAAGAAAGAACAAGGACTCTTCACGGAAATGATGAATAAGTTTATAAAAATTAAACAGGAATCTTCAGGTTTTCCGTCTAAATATCAAACAGAATTGGAAAAACAAAAGTATATTGATTCCTTTTTAAGTTCAGAAGAAGTTCAATTGGAATTTAAAAATATCAACAATAATCCTGGATTAAGGTCTTTTGCAAAATTAATTTTAAATTCTTTTTGGGGAAAATTTGGTCAGCGAGAAAACCAACAACAAACAACTATTGTTAACCAACCGTTTGTTTTGAATGACTTACTAACAAATCCTTCAATAGAAGTTTGTCAAATACTACCTATTAACGAGGAAGTTATAATTGTGAGCTGGCAGTATAAAGAAGAAGCGGTAAATTCTCTATCAACAATCAATGTGTGTATAGCTGCTTACACAACAGCACAGGCTCGACTTCATCTTTACAGCTATCTAGAAAAGATCGGTCACAGAGTTTTGTATTACGATACGGACTCAATCATTTATATAAGTCAAGAAGGAGAATATGACCCACCTCTAGGAGAACGTATTGGTGATATGACCGATGAACTAGAATGTTATGGCCTCGGCAGCTATATATCTGAATTTGTTAGTGGTGGACCAAAAAATTACGCGTTTAAAGTTTTTTCGACTAAAGATAACTCAGAAAAGCTTGTTTGTAAAGTTAAAGGCATAAATTTAAACCATACAACATCCAAACTAATAAATTTTGAAACGATTAAACATGCTGTTCTTCATCCGCAAGATTGGGAAAATATCGCCGTGGTTTCACAAAATATTAAAAGAACTAAAGATCATGAGGTTCATACAGTAACTGAAACAAAAAGATACCAACCGAAATCAGAAAAACGTCGATTTCTGAAAGACCATAGTTCCGTACCGTTTGGATACAAAAGGCCTAAATTTGTGTAAACTATGATTATTACACAACATAAAGGTAAAACAGAAGTCAATTTTAGTCGGAGTAACAAATATTCAGTTTTTAGGGTTCCGTTTTTTATACGGAACACTATTGGTGAGAGTAAAACGAGTTTTTCACATTATATCGATTATCTCGTAAACTATAAATGCTATGGACTTGAAATTTGGCATGTGTATAAAACTAATCTGTCCACATGAAATGACGAATACAAATAAAACTAAAGTGGTTTTCGTTTGGTTTACAGGGGTTCGATGTGAGACCTTTGAGAAAATATATTTTTTTATAGATTCAAGTAGGGTATCATATGAAAGGGCTTCATTTCAGTATTTCTTAAAAATTTATTTTGGAATTTTACAACTCACCATTTTTTGTATAATTCTGAATAATGACGTTTTTTTCGTGTTTTCTTAACTCGATTAGCTCCGAACCTAACAGATCGAAAATTTTCAAATGTATTTGGAATGATAGAAAAATTAGTACAGTTTTAATAAAAAATATATAAAAGTGTCATATTCTCATAATTAGATTTATTAAGGGGGTAGAAATGAGGAGGGGTAAAAACACTATTTAAAATGTGGTCAAGTGGGGTGTCATTTGAAAGAGCACCTAATTTAGAAATCATAGCAATTTTTTTTAGAATTTTGCGGTGCACAGTTTTTGAGTTATTGTCAAAAACATACCGTTCCCCCCCCCTTCGTTTCGACACTGATTGACAGAAAAATTTGGAAAAATTCACAAAGTTAGGAAATTTGGTAAATTTTGTATGAAAATTATACCGAAGTCTCAAATAATTATATTTCTGTGTGTTTAGGGGACCGGGGTAAAGAGGGTAAAAAAAAAACTTTTTTTGACCCAAGCGAGTGGGGTGTCATTTGAAAGAGCACCTAATTTAGAATTCGTTGCAGTTTTTTTTATAATTTTGCGGTGCACAGTTTTTGAGTTATGGACAAAAAAGTGCAAAATTCAAACCGTTCCCCCCCCCCTTCGTTTCGACACTGATTGACAGAAAAATTTGGAAAAATTCACAGAGTTAGGCAATTGGGTAAATTTTGTATGAAAATTATAGCGAAGTCTCAAATAATTATATTTCTGTGTGTTTAGGGGACCGGGGTAAAGAGGGTAAAAAAAAACTTTTTTGACCCAAGCGAGTGGGGTGTCATTTGAAAGAGCACCTAATATGGAATTCGTTGCAGTTTTTTTTATAATTTTGCGGTGCACAGTTTTTGAGTTATGGACAAAAAAGTGCAAAATTCAAACCGTTCCCCCCCCCTTCGTTTCGACACTGATTGACAGAAAAATTTGGAAAAATTCACAGAGTTAGGCAGTTTGGTAAATTTTGTATGAAAATTATAGCGAAGTCTCAAATAATTATATTTCTGTGTGTTTAGGGGACCGGGGTAGAGAGGGTAAAAAAAAAACTTTTTTGACCCAAGCGAGTGGGGTGTCATTTGAAAGAGCACCTAATTTAGAATTTGTTGCAATTTTTTTTAGAAATTTTCGGTGCACAGTTTTTGAGTTATGGACAAAAAAGTGCAAAATTAAAACCGTTCCCCCCCCCTACGTTTCGAAACTGATTGACAGAAAAATTTGTAAAAATTCACAGAGCTAGGCAATTTGGTAAATTTTGTATGAAAATTATACCGAAGTCTCAAATAATTATATTTCTGAGTGTTTAGGGGACCGGGGTAAAGAGGGTAAAAAAAAAACTTTTTTGACCCAAGCGAGTGGGGTGTCAATTGAAAGAGCACCTAATTTAAAATTCGTCGCAGTTTTTTTTATAATTTTGCGGTGCACAGTTTTTGAGTTATGGACAAAAAACTGCAAAATTCAAACCGTTCCCTCCCCTACGTTCCGACACTAATTGACAGAAAAATTTGAAAAAATTCACAGAGCTAGGAAATTTGGTAAATTTTGTATGAAAATTATACCGAAGTCTCAAATAATTATATTTCTGTGTGTTTAGGGCACCGGGGTAGAGAGGGTAAAAAAAAACTTTTTTTGACCTAAGCGAATGGAGTGTCATTTGAAAGAGCACCTAATTTAAAAATCATTGCAATTTTTTTTATAATTTTGCGGTGCACAGTTTTTGAGTTATGATCAAAAATGTTCAAAATTCAGACCGTCTCCCCGTGTATCAAATATTTATTAATCGTTTTGAAAGGGTAGGAATGGTAAGGTAAAATAAAGCTTTTTAACCCGAATAGCAATATTGAGTGGGACTGGCGTGTACATTTTTAGTCATGTCATCCTTTGTACTGATTCTTAGAGCAATTCTTAATTTTGCAACTCTTTTAGAGTGAATATAACCAGTTATCCAAAAGAAAGAACTTTATTTTTAAAATTATCACGGTCCTTTACTATGTATTGTATATTGTATTGTATTGTATGCCATAAGTGGGCCCAAAAGGTGGCGTAAATTCTCAAGGTTCAAATCAGATTGATGTGATTTGTTAGTTTGTGTTAAGATCCACGTTTGTAATCCATTCATAATTACTGGTTTAATAAATTTCTTGTATAACTTTAGAAAATGTTGAGTTTTAATTGAATGGTAAGTTCGATAACCTGCAATTATTTTAGGGTTAATATTTGTTTAATATACTATTGTTTAATTCAAACATTGATCTTTTGTTAATTTTAAATATTGTTAAAATTATACGTTGTTTTTCAAGCACCGACTCAAATGTCGAACTTATGTAATCTAACACAAAAAAATTGTTGCTATAGAAAGAACTGAAAATTTTAGTAAAGCGATGAGCCTATAATTCTATGGAACACGAAAAATATAGCGAAGCTTCAAGTGATTTTATTTCTATGTGTTTAGGGGATGGGAGTGGGGAAGGGTGAAAAATTGTTTTTTTGACCCGCATGAGTGGGATGTCATTTGATAGAGCACCAAAATTAAAAAACAATACAGTTTTTTTAGATGCACCGTTTTTGAATTATTCTCAAAAAAGTGCAACAAAAGGTTGGTCCCCCCTCCCTATACGTTTCTTCGTTGATTGACAGAAAAATTTGAAAAAATTCATAGAGATAGGAAATTTAATAAACCCTTAACGAAAAATATAGCGAAGCCTCAAGTAGTTTTAATTCTACGTGTTTAGGGGATAGGAGTGTGGAATCGTGAAAAAAAGGTTTTTTGGCTCGCATGAGTGTCATTTGAAAGAACACCAAAATTAAGAAACATTACAATTATTTTAGAATCTTGCGATGCACAGTTTTTGAATTATTGTCAAAAAAGTCCTATTTTTAGCGTTAACACCACTCCACCCCTAAATTTCGTCGTTGTTTAACAGAATTGAGTCGTTCCTTAGCTACCATAAATAGCTATGGATATAATTTAACCTAAAGTAATATTTTTTATATCATTTCGATCAATTTAGATGAGATTGACATTAACTATTGATATTTACGATGAACCATTTAGTTTTTATGTGTCTATGGTCTGGCAATATAAACCCTTTACAACACAACTTTATGTAAATTATTTTGATATTGTTTTCTTTACATTCACGGAACCCTTGACGAGCGAATTTTATTCGCACTTGTCTGACTTTTTAGTTTTAAGCAATTTTGTAGCTTATGTAAACATAAAATAAAAGGTCGGGTTTTTTTCATATTTTTCCCGACGTAAAACAAAAGTTTTAGTGAGTTTTTCTTTAATAATTTCAAGTAAACGAAAACTTATTTATTTCCAGTAAAAACGAGGAATTATTTTATACAAATTTATTAATACTTAATTTTACCAAAATGTTTTCAGAAGTTCTAAATTATATTGTTTTTATCTACCCATGAATTGTGCGATTTATCAAATCCTAACCATTTGACGTAAACTTTATTCCCTTTTCTTTTTAAAATCTGCTCGACAAGATAGGTATCAGAAAATTTTACAGGTGTTAGTTCTGTTTCATAAAATCCCCCGGAAATTGGAGTGTTGGTATAATCGACTAAGTTATACGTAATCGGATATGTATTTTTAACTTTAACCACTTTAAAAATTTCTGTTGACCAGTTTGGTTGATAGCCTTTTTCAAAGTTTCCTTTATTTTTGCTGACTCTTACATTATCTCCTATCTTAAATTTAGCTTTTTGAAAAATTTTTGGATGCATGTATACACTTCTAAGTATTGATTTTTCATTTTTCTTTGAAACATTTTCTGGAGGTAATTTGATTGTTCTATGCGGTGTTGAATTATAGTTTTTTAACAATGATTGTAAAATTGAGATCCATTTGTAATTCCCCTGTAAACTGAAATTTTTCCACATCATACTTTTCAAAGTTCGATTAAAACGTTCCACGATAGATGCCTTAAGCTCTGAGAATGTATGATAATGATTAATTTTATTTTTCAGCATATATTGTTTAAACTGTCTGTTGAAAAACTCTTTGCCTTGGTCTGAATGAATATTTTTTGGGGAATCCTTTGCTTCCTTGATAATATTTTCAAGTGCTCGTAAAACATCTTCAGCAGTTTTACGTTTGACAGGTTCAGCATAAGCGTATTTGGAAAAAGTATCAATCACCGTCAATAAATATTTGAAACCTTTATTAAATTTGGCATAAGGAATCATTTCGACTAAATCAATTTGCCAAGTATCATTCAAACCCTTTTGAATGAACTTTCTCCTACGAAAATTTTTTCTAAGTGGCCTGTGTAGCTCTGAAACAATTTGTGCTCGTGACATCCTATGCACAATATACACAATATTTAGTTTCTCTTTCTATATATAGAGGCAGCTGATTCTGAAAAGTTGTACATAATAGCTAAATTTTTGTAGAAATCCTCAGTCTCCCTACAGAAATCAACTTTTAATATGGAAGCTGATTCGACTTTGTTTCCGTTTACCAACGAAAGTAATGAAAATTATTTTTTAAATAAAATTACACAAGAAAACCAAATTAGTTCAACCACGAATGATTATGATGTTGATGTTGACGAGGTGACCTCGTCTTTTCAAGAATTTATACCACCACCACCATCACCACCGCAATTACTTGAAGAGGAGGAAGAAGAGGAATGGCAGGACGGTCAAAACTGGTTTGACTCTCAAACAGATGATCTGCAGGTTAACGAAGAACAAAATATCGAAGTCGAGCAAGAAGGATATTTCGAATGGTTTTTTAGTAACATTATAGATAGATAAAAATAAAAATAAAAATAAAATAAATAAAAGGCAATTGTTTTTATTTTCGTACAATTTTGCGTAGTTTATTGTTTAATATTACAGGTATCTCGAAAAATAATCTAGAAAAATTACACTGCACATTGATCCGTTGCTTTGGGATGTTAATTTCTTCATGCAACTTTTCCACTTGTTTTTCTTCACAGGTTTTTATGTATTTTTCAACATACGCTCTTACATTTTGTTCGGAATTTTTATAGTGAATCATTACAGCTTGAAGAAAATCAACAAGGTTGTTAAATATATCGGCCTCTTCTCTGTTGACACTAAGAGTTTGACTACGAATAGCTTGAATTCCTGCTTGTAAACATAATTTGGTATGTTTTATTGTTCGACTGCACAGCAGCTTTTTGTATAGATGGTAAAATTCACACCAATCACGATATTTCAGAACAATTACTTCTTTTCCATTACGATGGAATATGGTTGTGGCTTCAAATGATTCCCCCGTAAAACCAACAGAAATTCTAAAGGTCTGGTTTTTATTAAGAAAGTATGTATAGTTTAATAATAAAGACATCGTGTTTTCATGTCGAATTTCCATTTCTTTTTAACTTTCCTCTAACTCTCGGGTTACAAGACTGTAAAAAGTTGTATTTTCCAAATATTTTATGAAATAGTTTTAAAATCAACCTGTCATTTTCAATATGATTTACTTTACTGAATTGGTTCAAAAAACTTTTCATACTTAAACCAAAACATCTAAACCAAACGTAAACACAACAATATTGCCCGCATACATCTGTAAAATTACTTTGCAACTGTTTATCATTAAAAATTAAACAATGATTCTTCAAATATCTTAAAATTTCAGGTTTAGTTGGTTTCTGCCCAAAAGAATCAAAGTATTCTATACACCCCTTTTTAGGAATATAAATAGCTAACCAGTGTGTTCCAGGGTCCTTAGCCTTATCCGTGTTAACGATTAAAAGAGATGGTTTTTCTTTTACTTTTGGAATTCTATCCAGAGCGAATACCCCCTTAAATTTTTTGTTTGTACGCTGGTTACATTTTAAAATGTTAGTTATTTCTAAAGTGTTCATAAAATAAATTGACTCAGATCATAAACTTTGCTCGCTTCCTTTACATAATTTACTAAAAACTCTTTTTTAATTAGTTTGTTGGTAATGATTATATCAAAACTTTCTAATATTTGTTTAAACTCTTTAGTTATATTTTCGTTAGTCACAGTTCCAAAAGAATAATTTTCAATATTTTGATTTGTTAGCTCTTTTGTTGGAAACTTGTAAGTAAACTCTTTTACGAACTTCTTACAAGGCTCTTTAAATCCTACTATACTAATTTCTTTCACAAACAAACTGTTTTTGTCGTTACAACAAAATGTAACATCGACAAGTGCACAGGATGAAGACATGATGTAAAATATTTAGACTCACGCTTTTTCATCCTATTTATAGGTTTGTGAATATATTTCGATTTTTATCGATTTGAATGTTTGCATCAAATTCCCCATAAACAATTGCAGTTAATGTGGACGGCAATGGTTTTGATAACTTTGCTTCAATTCTAACAGTTCCTTGATTAAGTAGACCTTGGCACATTTCATTCCCTGATGCATCGGGGGTTAAATCAAAAGCAAGTAAAAAAAATCCATTGCTAAACATTGTTTTTGTTATCTGATGACCTTTATCATTATGGAATATCCCTGTTCCTTGAAAAAGTGTGTTGTAGGCTCTGGTATAACAATTATATTCATCAGAGAAACTAGTTTCAATTGCTGTATTAGGTATCTGTACCCCATTCACATTCAACGAAAATTGAGAAATATCAAAATGTTTAAAATTGTACGGGTTTTTTGATCTTTTTCCTGAATAACCAATATTTTCGGTCATACAAAAGATGATTGTAGTCGGCAATTGACCAATGAAAACGTTGTCGAGCGATATGGATGATGTATTCATAGGAAGAGTATAGGTTTTTACTTCCACACGTTTATAACTATATATAGCATTCTTTTTTTCCAAAACAGCGTTATGTGCTAATAGAACACTCGGATTAACAGTTACATGTCTCATAAACAATGTTGCTTCTAAAATTTTCAATTGAGATTCATCGGTATCGTCAGAAAAAAAATAGAATTCTGGTTTTTCTAGTGTTAGTGTAATTCGAACATCCACGTTGTTTATAAGTAAGGTAGGCTGGTTAAACATATCTACATGTAGTTTACCCATTAGCTCAACAACATTGCTATTATTATACAATTTTTGACGGTCTTTCGATCCAGAATTATTAGATTTTTCTATGTTCGCCTTATCTAATGTCCACCCTGAGCACTCTAAATGTGTGGTAGCAGCATCATTACCATAATTTAATAGCGATTCAATATATGCTCTATAGTGATAATTTCCGTCTGATGGTGTTATATTTTTCCCGTTTAATTGAATATTACATTGTTTTATTAGAGAATGTAAAAGATTGTTAACTACACTTGGCTGTGATAGTTCTTTTCCGTCTGCCCCTTTATCATTATTCCATAACCCTCCATCTTTTTTCAAAATCCGTATTTTCAATCTTAAATATGTAGAAGATAAGTCCCTATATGTATCTCCATGACCTAATGAAACAAATTCTATTACCGATGGTTTATCTAATGAGGCTATAGGGTTGTAAGAAACCTCTTCGGATCGTAGAATACTTGATTGAATAGGTTGTGCTTTAAATATATCCAATTCAGATTTCATACATTCCACCATAATTAATCAAAAATATCTTTTTCTTTCTTACGCCTAATAACTTTACGTCGTTTCGAGGTAAAATAATTTAAATTTTTGATCGACGGCTTATTTATAACTTTTCTTTTCCTTTTTCCCGACCCATACATTTCATTGAGTTTTTGAACTGCCCCGCGTCTTACACTTTTGACAATCTCTTTACCGCGATCTTGCAGAACTTCCTTAATATTTGCACCGGATACAATATCTGATAAAGCACTTATACCAGAGTTTACAACCTGCTTTTTTAGTAAATCAGCCCCCGAAGAAAATATTGGTTTCAAATACTTGAAAAGTCCCCCAAAAAAACTACCTAGGCCACGTCCTCGTTGATATGGTACAGTCGAATGTACCAACGGACCAATATCCTCAATGCCTTTCCCCGTTTGACTCAAATAGTATCTGTAATATACTCCTTCCATAATGCTTTTCATAAAACACTAAATTGTTTAATAGAATCCCCCCTTTTATTTATATACTTTTTTAAAATGTAATACAATTTTTGTAGGAATACTACTTGTTGCAAAATTAATTTTGCTACTATATTTATCACAGATTAGAATAGAAATATTATCAAAAAAATTTTTCTCAACAGCAAAATATTGTATATTTAAAATTTCTTTTTCCATTACTTCAAATGCATTTTTTGTGTTTATCGTTCTTAAACATCTCACAGTGCTATCACCCACCATATTTGGTTCAATAATATCGGTATAGACAAAAAGCATTTCTGGTTTAATTACGGGTGTCATAGGTAAATATTGCAGAAATGTTTTAAATAAATCTAAGAGTCTTGACTTATGCTTTTTAAAATCTTTAATTTTTACAGTTATCTGATCAAAACATGATTTCAGTAACTCTTCGAGTGAGTAGCTATGATCTGCCTTTAATTTTAGCTCAAGTGGTGGTTGATTTATACATATTTTAATAAATTCATTTGTTTCAGGTAGTTGTTTTTCTAATGATGTTGATGAAGGTGCAGCCACGTAATTGGAATCCAAAGATATAAAATCATATATCCCCCAAATTAGTTCACGCTCAACCTCTTTTCTTGAGTAGCCATCAAATGGGTGTATATTCTGAATAAGAGTTGGTAACCAAAAAGATTTCCAATCACACAAATATTCATCCGTGTTATGTGGAATGTACGTCGTCCCAATTCCAACCAAGTGTTCGGAATTACCTCCTATAAAAACTTTTGTACCAATGTGCCAGTTTTTTCCGTATTTATTTGGTTGAAAATCGTTTAAGTAAATCTCCGACAGACCAACTTTCCAGTTTGTACCGTTGATTGGTTTATGTAAATTATTTGTAAAAGCTGATAAAGTATTATCAGGATAGTAATTCATTGAGTTATCACTGAGTAAAGTAACATAAAATTCATCTTTTAGGTGTATATCGCCCATGTTTTCTTACGTTTTGGAAAATTAATTTTTGTTTGACTGTCACCCGCTTTAGCTGGTCGTAAAATTCGTTTTGTAGGTGTTGTAAATTTCTCGCTATTTATATGCTTTTCTTTCTTTTCTGGTGGACTGTCAAGAGGAACCGTTATAACGTCTCCAGACTCGGTTTCAAATGTTTGATAATTTTGATTTGGAGTTAATTTTCGTTTTCTTAAACGCTCACCAATTGATGTGGCAGATAGTGCTTTTGCGAAAATTTTGTCTTGAACGTCTTCATCAAGTTCACTGTCAGACTGTGTTGTTTCTTTAAAAATATTTTCCTGGACGCGTTTATCAAATACTTCATCATCTTCATTCTCATATATTTCTTCTTCAGGAAACTGCATTTCAAAATTTCTTTTACCGACAACATCTGTTTGAGTGTCTGTCGCTCTAAATATGGGTTTTGTACGGAAACGTGTTTGGGTACTTTTAGGTTCCATGATTTTAATTTTTTTCTCTTCAATTTTAGATAACAATCTTTTTTTGTTTCTAATTTTAAATAGGTTCTGACGATACAAATACCACTTCTGAATATCGGACAAATTTTTGTTTAATAAAATGTTTTTCATCTTTTTATCCAACTGGTTGAGTTCAACGTCTGAATTTTGCTTTAGTTTTTCATATATTTCAGGTTTTAATATTATCATTTTGTTAAATGTTGTATTATTCATTTTATAAAATGACCAATCACCCCTGATAAAACAGCACCGAGAAGAGCAGGTAAAAATCCACCACGTTGAATTATAATTTTTCTTTTACTAGTGAGCGACTTCTTACGGCAAATGAGTGATCTCAAGTCCTTTTTATACTTTTTAGTTGATTGGTTGCTCTTTTATTTAAATGACAGTTACCTTTTAAAATATTTAACGCAATTTCACAGATCGTTTTAATTACATTCGGCTCACATTGTTTTATTATAACTTTTTGAAATTTTCTCTTAGAATTTTTTAACAGGTGCAATATATGACGGTTGGTTTGTAATCGTTTCATATTCCTCACCAAATTGCTCCAATTGCTCTTTTGTACAAAAACAAAAATTTTTTCCAAATATGTCACTTCTTAATCTAAATATATCATTAATATCTTGAGTAAGGTCTATTAAAATGTAACCATATGGTAAGGTAGTTACTTCATTATATACTTTCTCAAATTCGTTGACCTGTTTTGGGTATATTTGACGAGCTAAAGGCAGTATTTGGGATTTATCTCTAGGGTTTTTGAAAAGCACTAAATATTTACAATTTAATGAAATATCTCTTGAAAATTTTCCCTGGTGAAAAACGTTTTGAGTTACAAATATTACAGATAAATTTCTATGGTGCGAACCTCTAGTAAATAATTCGCACACAATCTTGTCGTGAGAATTTAACATCATATCATCTACTATAATTAACAGTGGATCTTGATTATCACAAAAATCTGGAATAGTATTATAATGTTCAAGTCCTTTGATATTTTTCGGGACGGCTTCTTTATCGGGGTTACACCAAATAATCTTCTCAATTGGAGGTTGAATATATTTGTTTTTTTGTTTTATTAAATTAAAAATAAAAGTCGATTTCCCACAACAAGACGGCCCGGCAACCATCATAGTAAACGGATGAAAAAACATGGTTTGCCGAAGAGTATCTATCTAACTATACAAATCTATATGTATACAAAACAGAGGTCGAGTATAAAATTAATCTTGGAAAATTGGACAGACAGTCTCTTATATAGTCTCACAATGGCCAAACGTGTTTTCATAGTTGATCTCCAATTTCTAAGAGGAAACGATAAACAATATTTTGTCAAAGAACTCGCTCTACTTGAAAAAGGAAGTTTGATTCCTATCGTTTATCATTTCAAACCACCTTACCACGAAGAAGAACTAGGTCAAGCAGCACAATATAGCAACCGATATTGCGGCAATAAAATAAATGGACTTAATTGGAATGGCGGATGCATTGACTATGTGGATATAAAATCAATTATTAAATACTATTTAGAACAAGCTGAAAAAATTTATGTAAAATTCGAACAAAAAAAATTTTTCCTTGAAAAGTATATTGAGAGTTTTAAAATAGAAAATCTTGCCATACCGTCGTTATTAAAGATTGAAAATTTTAAATCAATGTGTCCGATACATCTTTCAAATAATCATTTTAGATGTGCTGTAAAAAACTGTCTTAACATTTATATGCATCTTCGGAAGGAAAAAGTACTATAATGTTAAAAACAAAAAAAGTTACCTTTAACAATAAATTAGATCTTTACGTTATGTATGTGTGGGATTATGCATATAGAGTAGCTCGACAGGGAAAATATGAAGAATATGCACGTGATCGAGATAGATTTCATAGACGAATAAAAAATATTGAACCTATTATCTCTGCAGTTCTAAAAAAACCTCATAGAGAAAAAGTTTTTAATAAATTAATAAGGGTTGGTTAACCCAATAAAAATTAATGTACATAAAATCATGTAATAGTTTTATTTTAGTTTTAAAACAAAAATGTAAAAAGAAAAATGAATAAAAACACGCGACAAATTGTTTTATCTGTCATTTGTACCATTATTTTATTGTTTTAATTTTAAATTTGAACTCACATTTGAACTAACCTAGTCTATCTGACATGCTTCCTAGGCCTTTAGCAACAACAATAAACCCACAATAACAACAAACAACAATTAACCACTAACCTACACTTTAAATCGAGAAATTACCAATACAGACAACCAGAACTAGGTCAAATACTAACCTAGTTTACCTGACGACCTTCCAAGGCCTTTAGCAACCGGCTAGGGACACACACAACAACAACAAACCACAATAAACCAATAACCTACATTCTAATTCCAATACAGGAAACTAAAACTAGGTCAAATATTAACCTAGTCTACTATATAAGGTCGTAGCCTTTCATGGCAATTATAAAAACAGGTTTTGGTTCCCCATGCTCAACTCCCGGGAGCTCTACTTCCAGAGTTTTACGATTGTTTATCTGCAGACCGTTGTCCAAGAGCTAGATATTTTTTATACGCATATTATCCATGTTTGCAGTAGCACGTATATATGTGAAGACATTTGTTCACTCAGAAAAATAAATCCTATTAAATAGGTAAAAAGACGACTATTAATTTTGTAAGACAGTAAATAATATGAAAACACTTTAAAAGTAATAGTTTTTGCAGAAATTAAGGTATAGAATTAAAATGATTGTTCCTATTACATATTTAATAGTACATACGATTATTTTAATTACAAAACCTATTATTTTTTTCTGTTTATAATTTCAAATTCAAAAGACAGTTCTCATACATTTAATAAGAGCACATTTTTATTTAATAATAGTTCTAATAACATAAAATTTAGCCTGAAATAATATGACTTCCTTTTAATTTGGTTTATGGTTATATGATTTTAATATTAATTTAATAGTAAGTGGAACATTAATTTTTAATAGGTGTAATATCTTCAAAACTAACCTCTGTTCAGCTGGCCCCCCCACCACGCAAAAATAAAAAAAATTTTAGCTCAGAATTAGGAGCTATTTAGGAGCTTTCAAAAAACTCAAGAATAAAATTTTGAGCTCAACCCCCTAAGCAGAAATCTTCATTTGAAAGTGGGGGGGCTGAGTGAACGTTCACTCAGCCCCCCCACCCCTTAAAAATAACCCTAGAGGGTCGTAAATAGGCTCAGAATTAGGAGCTATTTAGGAGCTCTTAAGGCTGTATACTTTTGATTTTAAAGCTCAACCCCTATTCTTAAAACCACCCCAAAACTAGTTTGCAATCGGAGATGACACAGAAAATAACATTAAATTAAAAATTTCTTTACTACATGTAATTCTTGAATTAAAAAAAAACATAGAAAAGGGCAACTGTTTATTTCTCAGTTGCAACCCTTTAAAAGAAAAACCACCCCCTGGGTCAAAAACGCATAAGGGAACTATGTTAAACATACTCGACACAAAAATATTTATGGGTGCGGAAAAAGTTCACATTTAGGAGTTTACTAAATGTGTCCTTTTATATTTCTGATTTTCTACCCTTTAAAAAGTTCCACCCCTTGTATCATACGCATAAGGGAACTATGTTAGAGCATAGAGATACGGATTGTTTTATGTAGGTAAATGATTTTTCGATTTAGGAGCTTAGTTTATATGTCACACTATATTTCTGATTGCAACCCTCTAGAAAAAGCCACCCCTTGTACCATACACGTATAAGGAAGCTATTTTAAAGCGTAAAGATACGGATCGTTTTATTTAGGAAAATGATTTTTCGATTTAGGAGCTCACTAAATATGTCACACTTTATTCTTGATTGCAACCCTTTAGAAAAAGCCACCCCTTGTACCATACACGCGTAAGAAAGCTATGTTAAAGCATAGAGATATTGATCGTTTCATGTAGGTAAGTGATTTTTCGATTTAGGAGCTTACTAAATATGTCAATCTATATTTCTGATAGTAACCCTTTACAAAAAGTCACCCCTTGTACTATACACGCATAAGGAAGCTATGTTAAAGCGTAAAGATATGGATCGTTTTATTTAGGAAAATGATTTTTTGATTTAGGAGCTCACTAAATATGTCATTCTTTATTCTTGATTGCAACACGTTTGGAAAAAGCCACCCCTTGTACCATACACGCATATGGGAACTACGATAAAGCATAGAGATACTGACCGTGTTATGTAGGTAAATCATTTTTTGATTTAGGAGCTTACTAAATATGTCACTTTATATTCCTGATTGCAACCCTTAGAAAAGCCAGCCCTTGTACCATACACGCGTAAGGGAACTATGTTAAAGCATAAAGATACTGATCGTGTTATGTAGAAAAATCATTGTACGACTTAGGAGCTTACTAAATATGTCATTCTACGTTTATGATTGCAACCCTTTAGAAAGTTTCAGCCCTCTTATCATATAGGCGTCAGAGAACTATTTTGTAGCATAGATGCACGGATCGTTTTATGACGGTAAATGATGTTTCGATTTAAGAGCTTCTTAAATAAGTCTTTCTACGTTTCTGATTGCAACCCTTTAGAAAAAGCCACCCCCTTGTAAGAAACACGCCTAAGAGAACTATATTAAAGCATAGAGATGCTGATTGTGTTATGTAGGCAAATCATATTTTGATGTAGGAGCTTACTAGATATGTCACTCTTTATTTCTGACTGCAACCCTTTAAAAAAAGCCACCCCTTGTACCATTCACGCATAAGCGAACTATGTTAAAGCATAGAGATACGGATCGTTTTATTTAGGAAAATAATTTTTTTGATTTATGAGCTAACGAAATATGTCACTAATTATTTCTGATTGCAACCCTTTCGAAAGTGCCACCCCTTATACCATACACTCGTAAGGGAACTATGTTAAGACATAGAGATACAGATCGTTTTATATAGGTAATCAGTCATTTTTCGATTTAGAAGCTTACTATATAAGTTTTTCTACCTTTCTGATTGCAACCCTTTAGAAAAAGCTACCCCTTGTACCATACACGCATAAGGAACTATGTAAGAGCATTGAGATACGGATCGTTTAATCTAGGTAAATGATTTTTCGATTTGGGAGCTTACTAAAATTGTCACTCTTTATTCCTCGTTTGCAACATTGTAGAAAAAAGTCACCCCGTGTACCATACACGCATTAGAAAGCTATGTTAGAGCATATAGATACTGATCGTTTAGTAAGGTAAGTGGTTTTTCGATTTAGGAGCTTATTATATATGTCACTCTTTATTTCTGTTTGCAATCCTTTAGAAAAAGCCACCCCTTGCACCATACACGCATAAAGGAACTATGTTTAAGCATAGAGATACTGATCGTTTTATTTAGGTTAATCATTTTTTCATTTAGGAGCTTACTAAATATGTCTCTTTTGATTGCAACCCTTTAGAAAAAGTCACCCCTTGTACCATACACGCCTAAAGGAGCTATGTTAAAGTGTAGAGATACGGATCGTTTTATTTAGGAAAATGATTTTTTGATTGAGCCTACTAAATATGTCATTCTATATTTCTGATTGCAACCCTTTAGAAAAAGCCACCCCTAGTACCATATACGCTTAAGGGAACTATGTTAAACCATAGAGATATTGATCGTTTTATGTAGGTAAATGATTTTTCTATTTAAGAGCTTACTAAATATGTCACTCTATATTTCTGATTGCTATTCTTTAGAAAAAGCCACCCCTTGTACCATACACGCATAAGGGAACTATGTTGAAGCATAGAGATACTGATCGTTTTATGTAGGTAAACCATTTTTCGATTTATTAGCTTACTAAATATGTCACTCTATATTTCTGATTACAACCCTTTCGAAAGTGCCACCCCTTATACCATACACTCGTAGGGGAACTATTTTTAAGCATAGAGATACGGATCGTTTTATATAGGTAAGTCATTTTTCGATTTAGGAGCTTACTAGATATGTCACAATATATTTCTGATTGCAACCCTGTAGAAAAAGCCACCCCTTGTACCATACACGCATAAGGAAGCTATGTTAAAGCAAAGAGATTCGGATCGTGTTATGTAGGTTAATCATATTTTGACTTAAGAGCTTACTAAATATTTTACTCTATATTTCTGATTGCAACCCTTTAGAAAAAGCCACCTGTTGTACCATATCCGCTTAAGAGAACTATTTTAGAGCAACGAGGTAAATGATTTTTCGATTTAGGAGCTTACTAAATAAGTTTTTCTACCTCTCTGATTGCAACTCTTTCGAAAAAGCCACCCCTTGGACCAAACACGCATAAATGAACTATGTTAGAGCATAGAGATACGGATTGTTTTATGTAGGTAAATGATTTTTCGATTTAGGAGCTTACTTTATTTGTCACTCTATATTTCTGATTGCAACCCTCTAGAAAAAGCCACCTCTTGTACCATACACGCATAAGGAACTGTGTTAAAGCATAAAGATGCTAATCGTGTTATCTAGGTAGATCATTTTTTCATTTAGGAGCTTACTAAATATGTCTCTTCTGATCGCAATCCTTTAGAAAAAGTCACCCCTTGTACCATACACGCATAAGGGAGCTAAGCGTAGAGATACGGATCGTTTTATTTAGGAAAATGATTTTTTGATTTAGGAGCTTACTTAATATGTCACTCAATATTCCTGAATGCAACACTTTAAAAAAAGCCACCCCTTGTGCCATAAACGGACAAGGGAACTATGTTAAAGCATAGAGATACTGATCGTGTTATGTAGGTAAATCATTTTTTGATTTAGGAGCTTACTAAATATCTCACTCTTAATTTTTTATTGCAACCCTTTAGAAAAAACCACCCCTTGTACCATACGCGCATCAATGAACTATGTTAAAGCATAGAGATACTGATCGTGTTATTTAAGTAAATCATTTTTTGATTTAGGAGCTTATTAAATATGTCACTCCATTTTCTGATTGCAATTCCTTAGAAAAAGCCACCCCTTGTACCATTCTCGCACAACTCATACAGGCTATTGTACCATACTACGTTAAAGCGTAGAGATACGGATCGTTTTAGTTTGGAAAACAATTTTTTTGATTTATGAGCTAACGAAATATGTCACTAATTATTTCTGATTGCAACCCTTTCGATTTTTTGATTTAGGAGCCTATTAAATATTGTAATGGATAGCCTGGAAGAATGCTTGAACACAGTGTATTATAGTCTCTGATTCTTTAGTGTCATTTGTGATTACCATAAGTAGCTTGTAATATTTTTTTTTTCATCCATCATTAACAGACACATTTATCGTATAGTCTCAGATTCATTAGTTGTCATTTTTTTTATTAACATGTACAGCTCGTAATAGTTTCTCATCCATTCACCATCAATAGTCACATTTCTTATAGTCCCCGTAACCCATAGTTTTCTTATTTCTCTTAAAACTTAACTAAATTTTCATTAGCTGGACAGACACATTTGAAGAGAATTGAACTAATTGCACTAATTTTAAATTGTAATTAATTAAGAATTTTTCCTTAAATATTATCTATATAAACATTATAATTTAATTTTACAACCCGCTAAAATTGACTCACACTACGTTTCCATCCGACTAATTTCACTATACTATTTGAATTTGGATTCTCCATATACTAACCGCTATTAAACGACAAAGTTTTCAAACCTCATAACAGCTGTGCGTATTTGTCCAATCGTCAACATACAAAGAATTACTATCTTGCTTTGTTAAACATTCGATTTATCTTTGTATGAATATTTTGCTTCAAACAATCTTTCCGTTATGGAACTGAACTTCACTGTACTGCTATGATAGATTGTAGTTTTGTAATACCTAAACACCATAACATCGATTGAACTTGCATTTAATTCATTTTAAATTCAATCTTAAATGTTATTAATGTGTCGGAAATGATTTGTGTCGCAAAATTATTTTCGTGCAATATTACCAAATCATAAACGATTTTGGTGTAACGATAAAAGTTCCTAACAATTATATGCTTGATGTAAATTAATTGTCTTACATCTAAAACCCTGTATTCGAGTTTTTTCGATACTGAAATTTTTGGCTATATAATGAGCCACTGTAACTTTTTCATTCTCTTGTTGCTCTTCAAACTTGTCTCGTGAATAACAAAAATTTTGGTGGAATCGCTTGTAAACCACGTTGTGTTTTTCTTTTATTACCTTAAGTAGTGAAATGTTTAAATTTATAAGTTATACCGTTCAATTAATGTAGTTTCGTTTATTACCAGAATTGAATTCGAAAAGTTTATAAAAAAAAAAACAGATATGTTTGTCCCATCAATTAAAAATCAAAGAAAAGATTTCTATATGTTTGTGCCGTACTAGCTAATTTAAAACAAATAAAAACAAAATATATAACCGAAAGTTACTACGCATGTAAACGCGCTATTAATATTAACCTATTATGACGGGTAGTCGATCATTTTCATTCCACACGATTATTTCGTTGGTTTTATTTTGACATCTGTTTTTGGGTGCGGTTTTACTGTCGGTGAGATATATGATAAATAATGTAAAAATATTGTTCAGTTCTTGGTTTTAAATGAAGCCCGAAACTAATATATGCAGGTTTGTGATTTTGATAAAGGAATTCTGATGTATTGATGTCTTGCCCACGATCGATCTATGAACATGATATACAGGTAACCAATTAAAACAAATTTAATTCATAAAACGAGACTATCATCTAAAATTGTTATTAATGGTCCGGGTAGTAAAATGGATTGAGATTCGGTTTACCAGAAACAGAGTAAGAGACCTAAAGTGCCTTGTGAGTTGTGTTAGCTAGTAAAAATATAAATATGTGTTAACTTATTAGTCTGAAGTCCGGCATGTTTTTTTTTTGTATTCCTGTTTTTGTCTTAGATTATTTTAATTAACGTAAAATACCGTGAACTTAATTAGTGAAATGTTTATTATCATTATATCTAGAAAATAAGAAGAAATGTACATTTTGTGTAATACCGGAGGGCGGTTAGTTCTATAAAAAAAACCATAACCTATAATCATAATTAAATAACATAAACTCTGGTTATGATTCGAAAGTTTTTTTTTGGTTTTGATGTTTAATGAAATTTTACGTAATAAATAAAATTCGAACCTACTTTTAAATAACTAACTAAATTAAGTAGAGAAAAGTTAGCTAAATACAAGTAACTTAACGATTGTCAAGGTGACGGTGATAATATTATACTGTATAATTGATAACCAATATTTCTTTGTAACTTAGAATAAAGAACAATATCAATCAAAACAAATTTCTTTGAAGTAATATCATATCGGTGGAATAGGCGATGTTCTTAAGCCCGTATTAAAGTGCGCTGAGGAATTTTTGATCGTGCCATCCGTGACAAGTGTCGATCTTTTGTCGGAGTTGCGATTTGCTGCGTTACGTTAACTTTGATGTAATGTGTATGTATGGTGGGACTTACTATTATTACATATATTTGGCTGATCATTCATCCACCTTTGGAGTCAATCGCAATATATGATACCAATTGCATCCAACTTCTAACTACTATAATTAAGTGGAAACAATATAACTCGTTATTTCTACACCTGATTTATTCATCGACCGACCGCAATTTTTGGTCAACTGAATTACATTTTCATCGCATCGCTCAAATTTCCATTTTTGTACATCAACATCACCCGTATTTGATTCAACGATTATTTATGACCATTATTTGTTCGGAATTTGTTCAACGTATTCGACGGTTATTTACCTAAAGTAACATATGATATTTTCAACTTATTCAACGAATGTTCACTACAATTATTTGTTTGATTATTCAACTATAATTATAAATATTATTCTACGATTTCAATTTATCCAAATTATTCAACTGCAATCATAGATTTTATTCAACGATTGTTCACCACAATTATTTGTTTGATTATACAACTTTAATAATAAATTTTATTCAACGATTTCGATTATTTGCTTGGTATTTACTCCAACTTGTTCAGCTGTATTCATAAATATTATTCAACGATTTCAATTATATAATAAATACTGCGGCATATTGGTTCTGACTCATTCAACTATAATTGAGTACTCATATCAATTGTTTGCTTGGTATTTATCCGAATTATTCAACTACAATCATAGATTTTATTCAACGATTGTTCATCACAACTATTTGTTTGATTATTCAACGATAATTGTAAGTTTTATGCAACGATTTCAAGTTAATCTAAATTATTCAACTATAAGCATAAATTTTATTCAACGAATGTTCATCACGATTATTTGTTTGATTGTTCAACTATAATTACAAATTTTATTCAACGATTTCAATTATTTGCTTGGAATTTATGCAACATATACCACTATTTACTGGAATTTGTACAACGATTATATATATATTATATATATATTTGCTGAGTGGTTGTGCAACCTGTTCAACTATGCAGCAGTGCTGATGGAAGGCTGAGACAAGCTGGACTTGGAGGTTATGAGGATATAACCATGGGTGAGTGTAATTGATTTTGTTTTCGTCACTCTTTTGATATAGGGGTGTGAATGAGTGTGTGTGTGTGTGTGTGTGTGTGTGGGCGTATGTGAGCGAACAAGGGGGTTGAACGTGCCGACCGTGGTTCTTTCGTAGAAGGGGGTCGCCAGAGTCTCATTGTCGCACTTGTATTTGTTTCCATTTCTGATCTATTTTGAAAATTGCGTACATTTCTGCATTTGTGCTGAAGCAGCAGGTTTATAATATCTCCTACTCACGATGATTGAGACTAAGTCGAACGGAAATACAACAAATCTAGGTACGCATCCTGCTAAGCCCCTCCCATTATCATCTTGAGAGGCACTTCATTACAATATGTCATTCTATATTTTTGATTGCAACCCTTTAAAAAAAGCCACTTCTTGTACTATACCCGCTTAAGGGAACTATGTTAAACCATAGAGATGTGGATCGTTTTATGTGGGTAAATGATTTTTTGATTTAGGAGCTTATTAAATATGTCACTCTATAGTTCTGATTGCAACCCTTTTGAAAAAACCACCCCTTGTGCCATACACGCGCAAGAGAAATATTTTAAAGCATAGAGGTACGGATCCTTTTATATAGTTAAATGATTTTTCGACTTAGGAGCTTACAAAATAAGTTTTTCTTCGTTTCTGATTGCAACCCTTTAGAAAAATCCACCCCTTGTACCATACACGCATAAGGAAGCTATGTTAAAGCATAGAGATTCGGATTGTGTTATGTAGGTACATCATTTTTTGACTTAAGAGCTTACTAAATATGTCACTCTTTTTTTCTGATTGAAATTCCTTAGAAAAAGCCACCCCTTGTACCATACCCGCGTAAGAGAACTATGTTAAAGTGTAGAGATACGGATCTTTTTATGTAAGTAAAAGATTTTTCGATTAAAGAGCTAAATAAATATGTCACTCTATATTTCTGGTTTGCAACACTTTAGAAAAAGCCACCCCTTGTACCATGCACGCATAGGGGAACTATTTTATAGCATAGAGATACGGATCGTTTTATTTGAGTAAATGATTTGTCGATTTAGGAGGTTACTAAATATGTCACTCTTTATTTCTGGCTTGCAATTCTTTAGAAAAAGCCACCCCTTGTACCATACACACATAAGGAAGAGTTGCAGCATAGAGGTACGAATTGTTTTATGTAGGTAAGTGATTTTTCGATTTAGGAGCTTATTAAATATGTCACTCTTGATTTCTGATTAGAAAAAGTCACCCGTTGTACCATACACGCATCAAGAAGCTATGTTAAAGCAAAGAGATACTGATGGTTTCATGTAGGTAAGTGATTCTTTGATTCAGGAGCTTACTAATTATGTAACTCTATATTTATAATTGCAACCCTTTATAAAAAGCCACCTCTTGTACCATACACGCATAAGGGAGCTATGCTAAGTCATAGAGATATTTATCGTTTTATATAGGTTAATCATTTTTTGATTTAGGAGCTTACTAAATATGTCACTCTATATTTCTGATTTGCGACCCTTTAGAAAGTGCCACCCCTAATATCACACACGTATAAGGGAACTACGTTAAAGCATAGAGATACGAATCGTTTAATGATGGAAAATTTTTTATTTTGGAGGTTACTAAATATGTCACTCTTTATTTCTGATTGCAACCCATTAAAAAGTGCCACCTCTTGTACCATATACGCATAAGGGAACTTTATTAAAGCATCGAGATACTGATTGTTTTATAGAGGTTAAAGATTTTCCGATATAGGAGCTTACTAAATATGTCATTCTCCATTTCTGATTGCAACCCTTTAGAAAGTGCCACCCCTTGTATCATAAACGCATAAAGGAGCTATGTTAAAGCATAGAGATATGGGACGTTTTATGTAAGTAAATGATTTTTCGATTTAGGATCCTACTAAATATGTCAGTCTATATTTCTGATTTGCAACCCTTTAGAAAGTCCCACCCTATGGGTTATACACGCATATGGGAACTATGGTCAAAAGTCGTTTTATGTCGGTGATTGATATAACGATATAGAAGCTTTCTAAAATATGTCACTTTATAATTCTGATTTGCAAAACGTTAGTAAGTGGCACCTTTTGTATCATATATGCATAACGGAACTAATTTCTTTTTATAGCGGTGAATGATTTGACGATGTAGAAGCTTACTGAATATGTCACTCTTAATGTATGAGTTGCATTCCTTTAGTTTTATTTGAACCCATAGTGGTCACACTGGGTCCAGATGACATCAAGTAATATTTTATTCATGGTAGCTTCAAAAATGTTTTTAGAAATGGATTCTGTGCAACCCTTTAAAACTGTTTGAAGATATTACAACTACTACCACCCGGGTAGGAGCTGCAAAGTTTAAACAACGAATCAATTTTGGTGCCGTATTGGTGAGCCAAGCCTTGACTAGTTAACTTTGGTTTCAGTCTGGGCGAGTTTTAAATGCATAGACCGAACCAAGATTCAGTTTATTATAATAAGCGTTATTTACCATTCTAATGTATTGTAAACATGTTCAAGCCTCGGTCCAAGCTTGGGCCGTTTGAAAATGTAAAAATGCATAAGTGATATAGGTGATAATATGATAAAAAATTATATAATATATATTAATAACTTGAAATGATATAGAAATATAATTAATGTAATTTGTAAGAGAATTTAAAAAATTGTATTTGCTTAAATGTAAAATATGTTTTATTTTCCAAAACCTTATTTAATAGCACTCAGGAGCACTACAACACATTTGTTTTTTTTTTTTTTTTTTTTTTTTGTTTTATTTTAATTTATATTTTTAATTAATGTCTTACAATTCTAACTTAATGTTTTTAAAATAGTGAAAATTTTTTTTTTAACCAATTTTAATCATAATTCTAAGCTAAATGTTTTTAAATTAAGTTTGTTATATATACTAATCCATAATATACCAACTGAGGAAGGTGGCAAAAAACCACAGAAACGTTTTGGGCAATAAACCACAATTTTGAAACGATGAATTTTTTGTAGTTTCAATTAAATGAAAAAACTTAGTCTATCATCCGTTGTTTACAAAGAAGTTCGACAAACTCTTTGACAAAAACAAAAAAAAATATAAAAGTTAAGCATAGTCTTTTTATAAACAGCATGTTATTAAAATAAACCGTTGTCTATTAAATTTACCATTTTTTTTATTTGAAAACAAAGCTATACGTTTATTAAATCAACAAATTTGTTAATACATTTAAAACATTTATTATTAAAAAAATAATGACCTTATTAAATGGAGAACTTCTGTTGTGAAAACAAAACCCTTTGTGTGTTCATAAAAAAATTGTACTATCTAATACATATATGGGTGATTCTCCAAAAAGGGTACATTCTTATGTCCAAGCAATTTTTCTTATGTAAATAATTGTACAAATTCTGTGTATGCTAGTGGAAATTGTAACGTGTTTCTAAGAGAATTAAGCAACAGTATAAAAGAAGCAATTTTATTTTATTTTTATTGAAAAATATGTCCTCGGAACCTGATAAATCACGTTCGTGGACTGTCCCAAGACTGAAGTTTTAAAATAATAAGATTCAAAATCAAAATAATAATAACAAAATAATGATTACAAAATTAAAATAATAATACAGCAAGTTATTATCTAATAGAAAACATAATAATAACGATTTTTATTTCATGTTTAAAATTAAAAAAATGTTTTTTTCAAACTACCCCTTTTCAGGAGAATGACCCATATAAGATTGTTTAGATATGATTTTTTTTAATTTTATTCTCGCTATTTTACGTTCTGTGTGATTTGTTATTATTTTTAGAACTTGTTATTAAAAAATCAGTTGTTATTAGACTCATTTTAATAATAATTTTGAAATTTATTTGCAATTTTTTAGTCTATGTATTTAAAAAAAACGTTTATTTAATAATAATATTTCTTTCAGAAGTGATACTTAGTATACGAAAAAGTGTGACAATATTTATGGTTATACCTACTAGTTTATACCTACTTTGTGTAGTATTTTCCAAAAAAATATGAGTTGTTTATGGAAAACGGAATTAATTTCAACAATAAAATTAAAAAAAGTTTTTAAGTTTGTCCTCGATCACGCAAACTAAAACTTTAAAAAAAAAATAGAACCGACAGAAAAAACAAAAGAGGCACAAAAAAGTGAAAAATAACTCAATTGTTGCATTTAGAAACAAAAATACGTTACTTTTTGATTAATTTAATTTAATTATACCTTACTATAGACAAAAAAATTACGCTATTATACAAAGTTACTATATTAAAATAGTTACTTTTTATTATAATTATTATAGTTGTTATAATTGTTATTATATTTTAAAAGTTATTTGTAGTACAAAACTGTTGGAAATCGGTGCCAAGCCCGAGGCATATTAGTCGGTTTTTTGTAAATGTGGCACCGACTTCGAACAGTTTTGTACTACAAATAGCTTTTAAAATATAATAACTATTATAACAACTATAATAACTATAATAATTATAATAAAAAGTAACGGAAAAAGAAAATAAAACACATATAATTTTTTATCATATTATCACCTATATCACTTATGCATTTTTACATTTTCAAACGGCCCAAGCTTGGACCGAGGCTTGAACATGTTTACAATACATTAGAATGGTAAATAACGCTTATTATAATAAACTGAATCTTGGTTCGGTCTATGCATTTAAAACTCGCCCAGACTGAAACCAAAGTTAACTAGTCAAGGCTTGGCTCACCAATACGGCACCAAAATTGATTCGTTGTTTAAACTTTGCAGCTCCTACCCGGGTGGTAGTAGTTGTAATATCTTCAAACAGTTTTAAAAGGTTGCACAGAATCCATTTCTAAAAACATTTTTGAAGCTACCATGAATAAAATATTACTTGATGTCATCTGGACCCAGTGTGACCACTATGGGTTCCAATTAGAGATGTTAAAATACCGTATTTTATTTTTTTTGTATAGTACAGCGTATTATACAATGTATTATACAAAATAAAATACCATATATTCTGTTCAAAAGTGTAATAGGCGAGATAAAATATGTGAATGGAACAACAACAAAAAAATAACTTCCATCATCATTTTGAATTACATCTAATTCATTTTTTTTCTATAAATCTGAACTTGGATATCTTATCGTTATTTTTTATCTATATATATTCCTCAAACGAATGCTAATAAGACTTATATAATCATCTGACTCTAATTCATGTGGATGGTCTGATCAGCAAAAACTATCCTGATGCTTAGTTTCAATTTATTTCACCTTCATTCGCTGCCTGCTACTGCATTTATGATTTTTATTCAGATTGGATTCTTACCATTTCCCATGAATAAGCTGTTAGAGGTCTTAATCATGTTTGACATAAACAAAATAATTAAATCATAGGCTGCATATCGAAAATGATGTTTCTGTTACAGTGAAAGATCGAAAATGATGTTTCTGTCACAGTGAAAGATGCAGAACAATTCAAATTAGAAGATGATATATTCTGTTGCCACAAACTCTATTCCATCAAGTTATAAAACAAATACAACTGCTTATGGTTTCATAATGAGTATTTTAAGATATTTGTACATGGTTGATAAATCTGAACGTATAAAAGAAACGTTCTACATGTTATCTGGGGCTGATCAAAGCTATTAAATTGAGTGACAAATCCATGTTTCAAAATTTTGATTTGTTCCATTAAAAAATTCACTGTAACGGTTGCTGCTTCTCAGCAACTATAATCGATTGTTGATATTTATGTTCTGTTGATATTAGAACAATCTTGGTACAACAGAAATTTAAAAATTTCAAATGATTCATTTCCTCGGTGTCGTTTATATGTTATACATGTAGTAGTAGACATATTTTCATAGCTATAAATTCTTTTAATAATTCTACGCGCAATTTTAGTAAAACGGCAATTTGCTACTTCGCGCGCCATCAGAATAAAAATTTTTTTGTTATAATAAAATACCTTGTATTTTACAACGTTTTGGACAATACGGTATTTTACGTATAATACCGCGTATTATACAATTGTATTAAACACTTTTACATCACTAGTTCAAATAAAACTAAAGGAATGCAACTCATACATTAAGAGTGACATATTCAGTAAGCTTCTACATCGTCAAATCATTCACCGCTATAAAAAGAAATTAGTTCCGTTATGCATATATGATACAAAAGGTGCCACTTACTAACGTTTTGCAAATCAGAATTATAAAGTGACATATTTTAGAAAGCTTCTATATCGTTATATCAATCACCGACATAAAACGACTTTTGACCATAGTTCCCATATGCGTGTATAACCCATAGGGTGGGACTTTCTAAAGGGTTGCAAATCAGAAATATAGACTGACATATTTAGTAGGATCCTAAATCGAAAAATCATTTACTTACATAAAACGTCCCATATCTCTATGCTTTAACATAGCTCCTTTATGCGTTTATGATACAAGGGGTGGCACTTTCTAAAGGGTTGCAATCAGAAATAGAGAATGACATATTTAGTAAGCTCCTATATCGGAAAATCGTTAACCTCTATAAAACAATCAGTATCTCGATGCTTTAATAAAGTTCCCTTATGCGTATATGGTACAAGAGGTGGCACTTTTTAATGGGTTGCAATCAGAAATAAAGAGTGACATATTTAGTAACCTCCAAAATAAAAAAATCATTTTCCAACATTAAACGATTCGTATCTCTATGCTTTAACATAGTTCCCTTATACGTGTGTGATATTAGGGGTGGCACTTTCTAAAGGGTCGCAAATCAGAAATATAGAGTGACATATTTAGTAAGCTCCTAAATCAAAAAATGATTTACCTATATAAAACGATAAATATCTCTATGACTTAGCATAGCTCCCTTATGCGTGTATGGTACAAGAGGTGGCTTTTTATAAAGGGTTGCAATTATAAATATAGAGTAACATAATTAGTAAGCTCCTGAATCAAAGAATCACTTACCTACATAAAACCATCAGTATCTCTTTGCTTTAACATAGCTTCTTGATGCGTGTATGGTACAAGGGGTGACTTTTTCTAATCAGAAATCAAGAGTGACATATTTAATAAGCTCCTAAATCGAAAAATCACTTACCTACATGAAACAATTCGTACCTCTATGCTGCAACTCTTCCTTATGTGTGTATGGTACAAGGGGTGGCTTTTTCTAAAGAATTGCAAGCCAGAAATAAAGAGTGACATATTTAGTAACCACCTAAATCGACAAATCATTTACCTAAATAAAACGATCCGTATCTCTATGCTATAAAATAGTTCCCCTATGCGTGCATGGTACAAGGGGTGGCTTTTTCTAAAGTGTTGCAAACCAGAAATATAGAGTGACATATTTATTTAACTCTTTAATCGAAAAATCTTTTACTTACATAAAAAGATCCGTATCTCTACACTTTAACATAGTTCTCTTACGCGGGTATGGTACAAGGGGAGGCTTTTTCTAAAGAATTGCAATCAGAAAAAAAGAGTGACATATTTAGTAAGCTCTTAAGTCAAAAAATGATGTACCTACATAACACAATCCGAATCTCTATGCTTTAACATACCTTCCTTATGCGTGTATGGTTCAAGGGGTGGATTTTTCTAAAGGGTTGCAATCAGAAACGAAGAAAAACTTATTTTGTAAGCTCCGAAGTCGAAAAATCATTTAACTACATAAAAGGATCCGTACCTCTATGCTTTAAAATATTTCTCTTACGCGTGTATGGCACAAGGGGTGGTTTTTTCAAAAGGGTTGCAATCAGAACTATAGAGTGACATATTTAATAAGCTCCTAAATCAAAAAATCATTTACCCACATAAAACGATCCACATCTCTATGGTTTAACATAGTTCCCTTAAGCGGGTATAGTACAAGAAGTGGCTTTTTTTAAAGGGTTGCAATCAAAAATATAGAATGACATATTTAGTAGGCTCCTAACTCAAAAAATTATTTTCCTAAATAAAACGATCCGTATCTCTACGCTTTAACGTAGTATGGTACAATAACGTGGATGATTTGTGCGAGTATGGTACAAGGGGTGGCTTTTTCTAAAGGGTTGCAATCAGAAAAATGGAGTGACATATTTAATAAGCTCCTAGATCAAAAAATAATTTACTTAAATAACACGATCAGTATCTCTATGCTTTAACATAGTTCATTGATGCGTGTATGGTACAAGGGGTGGTTTTTTCTAAAGGGTTGCAATTAAAAATTAAGAGTGAGATATTTAGTAAGCTCCTAAATCAAAAAATGATTTACCTACATAACACGATCAGTATCTCTATGCTTTAACATAGTTCCCTTGTCCGTGTATGGCACAAGGGGTGGCTTTGTTTAAAGTGTTGCATTCAGGAATATTGAGTGACATATTAAGTAAGCTCCTAAATCAAAAAATCATTTTCCTAAATAAAACGATCCGTATCTCTACGCTTAGCTCCCTTATGCGTGTATGGTACAAGGGGTGACTTTTTCTGTAGGATTGCGATCAGAAGAGACATATTTAGTAAGCTCCTAAATGAAAAAATGATCTACCTAGATAACACGATTAGCATCTTTATGCTTTAACACAGTTCCTTACGCGTGTATGGTACAAGGGGTGGCTTTTTCTAAAGGGTTGCAATCAGAAATATAGAGTGACAAATAAAGTAAGCTCCTAAATCGAAAAATCATTTACCTACATAAAACAATCCGTATCTCTATGCTCTAACATAGTTCATTTATGCGTGTTTGGTACAAGGGGTGGCTTTTTCGAAAGAGTTGCAATGAGAGAGGTAGAAAAACTTATTTAGTAAGCTCCTAAATCTAAAAATCATTTACCTTTATGCTCTAAAATAGTTGTCTTAAGCGGATATGGTACAACAGGTGGCTTTTTCTAAAGAGTTGCAATCAGAAATATAGAGTGACATATTTAGTAAGCTCTTAAGTCAAAAAATGATGTACCTCCATAACACGATCCGAATTTCTTTGCTTTAACATAGCTTCCTTATGCGTGTATGGTACTTGGGGTGGCTTTTTCTAAAGGGTTGCAATCAGAAATATATTGTGACATATCTAGTAGCTCCTAAATCGAAAAATGACTTACCTATATAAAACGATCCGTATCTCTATGCTTAAAAATAGTTCCCCTACGAGTGTATGGTATAAGGGGTGGCACTTTCGAAAGGGTTGTAATCAGAAATATAGAGTGACATATTTAGTAAGCTAATAAATCGAAAAATGGTTTACCTACATAAAACGATCAGTATCTCTATGCTTCAACATAGTTCCCTTATGCGTGTATGGTATAAGGGGTGGCTTTTTCTAAAGAATAGCAATCAGAAATATAGAGTGACATATTCAGTAAGCTCTTAAATAGAAAAATCATTTACCTAAATAAAACGATCAATATCTCTATGGTTTAACATAGTTGCCTTAGGCGTATATGGTACTCTAGGGGTGGCTTTTTCTAAAGGGTTGCAATCAGAAATATAGAACGACATATTTAGTAGGCTCAATCAAAAAATCATTTTCCTCAATAAAACGATCCGTATCTCTACACTTTAACATAGCTCCTTTAGGCGTGTATGGTACAAGGGGTGACTTTTTCTAAAAGGTTGCAATCAAGAATAAAGAGTGACATATTTAGTGAGCTCCTAAATCAAAAAATCATTTTCCTAAATAAAACGATCCGTATCTTTACGCTTTAACATGGTTTCCTTATGCGTGTATGGTACAAGGGGTGGCTTTTTCTAAAGGGTTGCAATCAGAAAGGTAGAAAATTTTATTTAGTAAGCTCCTAAATTGAAAAATCATTTACCTACATGAAACGATCCGTACCTCTATGCTATAAAATAGTTCTCTTATGGGTGTATGGTAAAAGGGGTGGTTTTTTCAAAAGGGTTGCAATCAGAAATATAGAGTCACATATTAAATAAGCTCTTAAATCGAAAAATGACTTACCCATATAAAACGATCTGTATCTATATGCCTTAACATAGTTCCCTTACGAGTGTATGGTATAAGGGGTGGCACTTTCGAAAGGGTTGCAATCAGAAATAATTAGTGACATATTTCGTTAGCTTATAAATCAAAAAATTATTTTCCTAAATAAAACGATCCGTATCTCTATGCTTTAATATAGTTCCCTTATGCGTGAATGGTACAAGGGGTGGCTTTTTTTAAAGGGTTGCAATCAGAAATAAAGGGTGACATATATAGTAAGCTCCTAAATCAAAATATGATTTACCTACATAACACAATCAGTATCTCTATGCTTTAACATAGTTCTCTTAGTTGTGTTTCTTACAAGGGGGTGGCTTTTTCTAAAGGGTTGCAATCAGAAACGTAGCAGAACTTATTTAAGAAGCTCTTAAATCGAAAAATCATTTACCTTCATAAAACGATCCGTACATCTATGTTACAAAATAGTTCTCTTACGCCTATATGATAAGAGGGGTGAAACTTTCTGAAGGGTTGCAATCAGAAACGTAGAATGACATATTTAGTAAGCTCCAAAGTCGCTCCTAAATCAAAAAATAATTTACCTACATAACACGGTCAGTATCTCTATGCTTTATCGTAGTTCCCATATGCGTGTATGGTACAAGGGGTGGCTTTTTCCAAACGTGTTGCAATCAAGAATAAAGAATGACATATTTAGTGAGCTCCTAAATCAAAAAATCATTTTCCTAAATAAAACGATCCGTAGCTTTACGCTTTAAAATAGCTTCCTTATGCGTGTATGGCACAAGGGTTGACTTTTTCTAAAGGGTTACAATCAGAAATATAGATTGACATATTTAGTAAGCTCCTAAATCGAAAAATCACTTACCTACATGAAACGATCAATATCTCTATGCTTTAACATAGCTTTCTTACGCGTGTATGGTACAAAGGGTGGCTTTTTCTAAAGGGTTGCAATCAAGAATAAAGTGTGACATATTTAGTGAGCTCCTAAATCGAAAAATCATATTCCTAAATAAAACGATCCGTATCTTTACGCTTTAAAATAGCTTCCTTATACGTGTATGGTACAAGGGGTGGCTTTTTCTAGAGGGTTGCAATCAGAAATATAGAGTGACATATAAACTAAGCTCCTAAATCGAAAAATCATTTACCTACATAAAACAATCCGTATCTCTATGCTCTAACATAGCTTTCTTACGCGTGTATGGTACAAGGGGTGGCTTTTTCTTAAGGGTTGCAACCAGAAATATAGAGTGACATATTTGGTGATCTCCTAAATCAAAAATTTTCCTAAATAAAACGATCCGTATCTTTACGCTTATAGATTGACATATTTAGTAAGCTCCTAAATCGAAAAATCACTTACCAACATGAAACGATCAATATCTCTATGCTTTAACATAGCTTTCGTACGCGTGTATGGTACAAGGGGTGGTTTTTTCTAAAGGGTTGCAATCAAGAATAAAGTGTGACATATATAGTGAGCTCCTAAATCGAAAAATCATTTTCCTAAATAAAACGATCCGTATCTTTACGCTTTAAAATAGCTTCCTTATACGTGTATGGTACAAGGGGTGGCTTTTTCTAGAGGGTTGCAATCAGAAATATAGAGTGACATATAAACTAAGCTCCTAAATCGAAAAACCATTTACCTACATAAAACAATCCGTATCTCTATGCTCTAACATAGTTCCCTTATGCGTATGATACAAGGGGTGGCACTTTTTAAAGGGTAGAAAATCAGAAACATAAAAGGACACATTTAGTAAACTCCTAAATGTGAACTTTTTCCGCACCCATAAATATTTTTGTGTCGAGTATGTTTAACATAGTTCCCTTATGCGTTTTTGACCCAGGGGGTGGTTTTTCTTTTAAAGGGTTGCAACTGAGAAATAAACAGTTGCCCTTTTCTATGTTTTTTTTAAATTCAAGAATTACATGTAGTAAAGAAATTTTTAATTTAATGTTATTTTCTGTGTCATCTCCGATTGCAAACTAGTTTTGGGGTGGTTTTAAGAATAGGGGTGGAGCTCTAAAATCAAAAGTATACAGCCTTAAGAGCTCCTAAATAGCTCCTAATTCTGAGCCTATTTACGACCCTCTAGGGTTATTTTTAAGGGGTGGGGGGGCTGAGTGAACGTTCACTCAGCCCCCCCACTTTCAAACGAAGATTTTTGCTTAGGGGGTTGAGCTCAAAATTTTATTCTTGCGTTTTTTGAAAGCTCCTAAATAGCTCCTAATTCTGAGCTAAAATTTTTTTTATTTTTGCGTGGTGGGGGGGCCAGCTGAACAGAGGTTCAAAACTATCCTTATTAATTATTGTTTTTAAAGGATTATCACATTAATATCTAAAATTTTAAAGGATTTACCATGAAAAAAACAATTGTATGTGGTCTACCGTTATGTTTTCTGTTTCGTGGTTAATCGACTCTAAATGTAAAAGACCTAGAATTTTAGCAAAAATCAATTTCATTATGCGTGCGGTTTTCAAATGGTATAGTTAAGTGCCTTTAAAAGTGAAAAAGTGGTTTGAAACTAATTTAATAAATAAAGAGTTTTTTTAATTAAAGTTTAATTAAAGTTAATAATTAAAGTTTGAATTTCAATTAAGGTGAGTATAGTTTATTAATTATCTGTAAATAGTCAACAATTTTGATTATTCGTGGAACCTAATATTTTCCTTGTTTTAGTAATTTATATGTGCATGTGTTGCAAATGTTTTAAGTTTTAAAGTAGAATCACGCCCATTGATAGCATTTCACTGCCCTACCGCTGCATGATTTTATTTAAATAATTTAATTTCAAAATAGATATTGTTGCTTGATTTATTTATCTTTCAAATTTATAGTATCCCTGTTACGATTATTAAATATTATAAGTTAATAAAACGGATATATTTTTCCTGCAACTTTATTTTAAAGTATTTATCTTTAATGACTCCGCTTCAGGAACAACTATATTCGCTTGGGGAATAAAAAGCCATTTTGCTTTCTTGGTACACAAATAATTTTTTACGATATCACATTAAATAGATTTATAAAATTCCTCGTGAGAGGACTGTTAATGATAAATTTTGATAAATTGTTTTTCCTATTGTAGTAGTTTTCACAATTTTCCATCCGTTGCAGAAAGTTCAAACGCTGATGCAACTTCAGACGATAAGTCCGTTGATAGGGAGGACACAGTTGTTTGGTTAGCCCATAAGACAAAGCCGTGGTTGAAATTGTGGAGAAGTGGGTATCAGTACTAAATAGACGTCAAAAGGATAATAAACTAAATGTTAATATATTAAGAATAAAATGAATGTATAAATTAAACCATGTATTAATAAATGTATAAATCAAAATAAATAAATTGTTTTTATTATTTCTTTTAACTTTTAGCTATATCTCTTTAACTTTTAAAGAAATCTGGGTATTATTAAGGCCACTGGACTCTCTTATTGTTAATATAAGATGTTCATGTTAAAATAAAGTGAGATACTATTGAAAATTTATAGTATTTATCATGAATGTAATAATTGCATCACATAGATATAATAGGATTCCTAATAAAATGTTTATTCGAAACTCATATTAATTTTATTATAATGTAACACTTTAAGTTAATGTGTGGTATTATTGATCTAATGTGACACTGAGTTATTTTTTTAAACGACTAATCCTATTTAATTAATAAAACATACTATTAAAAATTAATGTTATGGAACATTAATTTAAAATGAAGGCAGCTTGATACAATAGTAGCAGAGTACTATTAAATTAACAATAATGAAATTTTTAAAATAACAGGACATATCACATTGACTAATTTTAAAATGATAAAACTATTAAAAAACTATTGATTTCATAGGATTTTTTTCTGAGTGTTCACAAATGAAGATGAATAAAGCTGCAAAGCGAGCAAAATAAACTAAAGAACATTTAGCATCGATATTAAAAATTACATCAAGCCAAAAACTAATTCCAAATTTTGATTTAGCAAAAAAAACTGAATAAATATAGTACATTATGATGCTAGGACGTAAAGCCAAAGATTTTGAACGGATGTGGAGTTTGCAAATCGAGGCGCTAGCCGAGATTTGCACCCACATTAAGTCCAAAATACCTTACGTCCGTGCATCATATACTATTTTTTATTCGCCGCAAGCAAAATATTTTAAGAAAATTGGTTTATTCTAAATTAAAATTATAAATTTTCATAAATTTTAAAATAAAAATATGTGGAACAAGTAACCTTTGACAAAATATTTATTATTTTTTCCAATGTATTGTGTAGCTATGACAACAAATGATAACAACTATTTTAATTGGACAATGAAATTTTGAATTTAAGGGTTGCTTTGATAAAAATTTTTATTTTTCATAGCATTTAAACAAATACAAATGCTTTTTACTTTTTTGGACGTAGCTATGACAACAAAATAAATAGATGAAAAGTGATACTTTAAAGCCGCAAATCACAGTAATAAAGTAACACTTTAATATGCAGGCGAATAAAAAATATATTTTTAATGCTAATGAATTTCGATATAAACATTTTTGTTTTGTTTTCTTTAACAAATTTGAAAATTTTTAATAAAGGTGGCGCATAAGGCTTTGGAAAATAATTTTCGAAAAACTTGGTCCGTGTGCCGAAATGAGTTTGAACATACCTGAATTAGATTAAAAAATTGAAGACATTTAGGTAGAAAAATATCAAAAACAATATCTCATAAATTTTTATTCTAAACCGATGTGGCACAAACTAACTTTTTAAACCAAAGATCGAATATCACAATCAAAACTGATATGTGCAGTACAACAATACATTTTTCAAGGCTTATTTAAGCTATTGTAAACTTGAAATTTTCAAATTTAGTTAAAATTTATAAGCTTGTTAAACTCTTATGAATTTTTAAAATCAAACGAAAAGTTCAGGAAACTCATAACTGTGTATTTAACCTTCAAGCAGTTCATCTATAATATAGGTTTAGCAAACACCTAAGTAGCCCTGACATTTGAAAACTTTCAGAGCCAACTTACAAAATATAGACTAAAAGTATTCTCTTTGAAATGTCTCAATTTTTAACTTAAATCGTAAATTCGTGCGCAAAACACTTGTTTGTACATTGAAGACTATTGATGAATATTAAAACGAATTTAAATATTCTCACATAAAACAGCTTTAGTAAATTGTCATAATAAATGTCATATTTAACTTAATTTCCCATTAAACATAATCAATTAGATTTAATTTTTATATATATTTTATATTATTTTTATTGCTTTTATTACTTTACCCACGCATCAATTTCTCGTAAAAATCAAAATACCTGTATTTTATAACCAAATTTTAAATAAAAATGTTCGTAGTAAACGGTTCAATGAAATTAATGAAACCAAAAATTGCAAAGCTTATATATGGAAGGAATAATTTGATCATGTTTTAGCGGCAGTTCGAATTTGTATAAGCTCGACAGAAGTTGATATTTTTTCTACATTTATGCTTCCTACAAGTTGAGAAACCTTTTCTTTAAATTAAATTTGATTTTTTGATATTTTACTTCGGTCTGAAAGACCTAAGTATCACATTCATGAGCCAAAAGTGAAATTCTTACCCCCACTTTTTTGGAATTTCTCGACGGACCTTTTTTTTTTATTGGAGGGCTTTGAGACTTGCACTTCAAGTAGCACTGCGACCTGAAGGTCTATTGTGTTTACCCTGATTGTTTTATTAGTCAGTCGTCGTCTGAGCCGTTACTGGTTGTATTCTGTCATCCAAGTTGAGACTTTTAATAAAATTAATTAGCTCAATTGGAGTGACGTTTTGTGGTAATAGAAGTGTTAGTCTTCTATGACCAAGTTGGTTGTATCTGTGCCAAGAGAGTTCAGGACAGCTGCAGATGACGTGTTCCATCGTTTCCGCGTCCGAGTGGCAGAATCTACACCTGTCGGAAACAACAAGGCCCATTTTGTTAAGATGCTGGTTTAAAGGACCATGTGCAGTAACGCACCACGTTAAAATTCTTAGAGACTCTCTGTTTAAGTCGATTGTTTTTAAGGGTGAAACAGGGAGGTTACCTAGAAACTTCTTAGAGTGTACTAGTCCCTCTCTGCTTCTCCATAATTTAGCATTTTGTTCCTGCTCCCATGTTTGAATTGTGCTTTTGAGCGAACTCTTGGCCATTCCGAAGCACGGTTTCTGTCCAACAAACGTTTAATCGGCCCCTTGCTTTGCTAAAGCGTCAGCGATAGTATTTCCTTGTATTCCTGTGTGGCTAGTTGCCCACACAAGTGTTACTTTATTATTGCAGGAGATTTTTAGTAGATTTTGGTAGCATTCCCATACCAGATTTGAATCAAAGCGCGTAGATTTTAGTGCCAAGAGTGCTGCTTGGCTGTCAGAGATAGTATATATTTCAATATTTTGGTATTTTCTTTCAGCACATAGCAAAGCGCATCTGTTAATAGCAAAAATTTCGGCTTGAAATATGGTTGTTGTGGTGCCTAGGTACAGATGTAAATTTACCGGTAAAATATTTTTATGGTAATTTTACCGTAAAATTACCGGTAAGATTGGTAAAAATGGTAAAATAGGTCAAATATAAGACTGGAATAAAAATTAAATTATGGTTGCATTTTTAATTAATTCAAAATGTACGACTATATCCCAATCATTTCTGTAGTTTATAAAAACATTAGATGCAAATCAAATATATTATTATGGAGTTAAATATGCTTACTCGCAGATTATATATAGACAGGAATATACATAATCAGCAATGGAAAATTCTTTTATATCTAAAAAATAAACGAAAATCAGCTGTTGTTTACTTAGCAGTAAATCTTGAAATCGGACAACACGTTTTTTGCACATCGTACTAGTATTACACATGGAATGGATAAATGAAAATATAAAAACATTTGAAGGGTTACAAATTGTAAAAGTGAGTCTACAGAAAACCAAGCATATTCATTGAAACTTAATATGTGTTCAAACTATATGCGATACATCCCAATCTAGATAAATTCTACTTTCATCGCATGTGGTTGGAAAATGAGACAGGTTCAACGTTTTATCAGCATTGATAATTGTCAACGGCATTAAACTTGTGACTTATCACTCCACATATGCCACAACCGACAATGGGATGGATACATTAATTACGCTTGCAACAATCAAAATCTAATTCGTGCATTATTTCATTCATGGGAAAAAATATAAAGGCAAATGGCTAAACAAAATTTTTTCCTCAAATTCGAAACAAAAATTTACAATGAAGGACTAATAATGATTCGTTGCGTTGTGTATTCTTAACCGTTTGAGAATGCCATCGATCTGCTGCTTCGTTTAAAGTAAAATTGCATCGTAAATGAAATTACTTTCAAATTATTTCCAAATATTCTAACTTATAAGTTAGAATATTTGGAAATAATTTGAACTATAAAAATCACGATTTGTAAGAAAACGAACTATACTTGCGGTTAACAACAAAGGCATCTACGAACTTCACAATATTATTCAATTTAACATTCAAAGCGAAGAAATAAAATAGAAATCCGTCTACACTGCTATAGAGCCGAATGAAGCATTTTGTTTTTCCAACATATTGTTTTTAATTGACTCGATCTGTCAAACCACGTACTGCAATTGAAAAACAGTTCACCGCAGTGTACCGATGCAATGCATAAGATTTACGCTTTTATTCGTATCACTTGCTCGCCAGTGGGTAGTGCATAAAGACATACTGCTGAGATTTAAGGCTGTATGTAACAGAATCACAATGCAGACGCACTTTCTTGTCCGAACTGCATATCTTCGGATATAAAATGATTTGCTGGAATCACAAACTTTGGATGGCCTCAATCTCCAGCTTTTTAAAAAAGTGTTCAATACCTCAGATGCATTTTGGACCAGGATCTAGGTTTTCTAAGGCATTTGGTGTGATAAATATTCTTGTTGTTGTAACAAATATTCTATAATTCCACAAAAAAGCACAAACTTTGATTTTTATTAAACAAAGGTTAATCAAATTTTATTGCAATTTTACCAAGCCTAAGTAATATTACGTGATATTACCAATTTTACCAGTAATTTTACAATGGGTAATATTACCTTTACATCTGTATGCCTACGGCAACCGTTTGCTTTGTTCTAGGACCAAACACTCCTGCTCCCGTACTCATATGTACTCCCGTACATAAAATGCAATTTTACCGGTAATTTTACAATGGGTAATATTACCTTTACATCTGTATGCCTACGGCAACCGTTTGCTTTGTTCTAGGACCAAACACTCCTGCTCCCGTACTCATACTGGTTCGAGAACCATCTGTGTACCAGATGCTGTCGTTATGTGGCAATGACCGTATGTAGTTTTTAATACGATCTCTGGCCAATATCTTGACATCAAAGTGCCTGTTTAAATCTATTGTTTTTGGCATACAATCCGAAATATGGTATGTATGCAGTTCAGCTTGTAATTCAGAAAGGATTTTAAGGTGTCCGGTTAGATTACCCGGCTTAAACCCTTCTGTGAGCTGCAGTCTATGAACGCTCAACACCGCTACAGATTTTACATGTAGGTGCAATGGAGAAAGCTTTAGAAGAATTTCCATTGCTGACGTTGGCATGGTTTTAAAAGCACCTGTGGCACTAAGACACACAAGCCTTTGTATTTTTGTAAACATATTTTGAGCAGTTATTTGGCGCGTTTTAGGCCACCAAACTAAAGCTGCATATGTTAAAATTGGTTTAATAAGACTTTGGTGCAATCAAAGTATCATTTTTGGGCTAAGACCCCATGTTTTCCCAAACAGGTTTCTGCATGTGAAGATAACTTTGTTTGCCTTATCGGAGACATATTTCAGGTGTGAGTTTCAGGTTAGTTTGCTATCCAGGATCACACCCATATATTTAACCTCTTTTGATGTTTGTATTGGATCGCCGTTTAGAACAGGAGAAATGAAATTAAAGTTTCTCCTGTTTGTGAAAACGACAATGTTTGTTTTTCGTGGGTTGATCGACAGTCCCAATCTGTTGCACCACTTAGATACAATATTAAGAGCTGTCTGGGTTCGACCAGTGGCAATGGAGTCATGTTTCCCTCTAACCATGACTGCCAAGTCGTCGGCATAGCCTACAGTGTTGAAGCCGGAATCATTTAGCTTAGTGAGGAGATCATCAGCCACAATTAGCCAAAGCAGTGGAGAGAGCACGCCCCCTTGCGGGCAGCCTCTAGATGCAGTAACAGTCACTGAATAATCACCTAGTGTAGCCGTTATCTTCCGACTCTGTAGCATCTTGATAATCCACGCAATGATAAGCGGGTTTATATTTTTCTTTGTGGCCATTTCAATGATAGCATTGAAGTGGACATTGTCAAAGGCTCCTTGTATGTCCATAAATGTACAAACAAGTGCCACCTTATAGTTTAGGGTGCCCTCAATTTCTTTCACCATTTTGTGCAACGCCGTTTCAGTAGATTTCCCAGTCTGATAGGCGTGCTGGCTAGAGTTGAGAGGGTTTTGTTTAAGACATACATGACAGATGTGATAATCCCACATCTTTTCCATTTTTTTTAATAGTAAAGAGGTAAGACTTTTTTTCCTGGCTTAGGTATAAAAACAACTTTAGTTTCTCGTCTTATCTGAGGAATGTAAGCAAAGCGAAAGCATGCTTTGAACAAACGCATGAGATATGGAAGGATGATTGTTAGATCCTTTTGCAGAAATACCGGAAAAATTCCATCACCTCCCGGATATTTATACGGACCGAAGAATTTTATAGACCATCTCGCTTTGTTGGGGGTGAAAAATGTGTTTGCTAAATGATCTGCAGTACTTTTAGTTGCAGGATCTAGAAGATGTCTTCGTTGGCATTATCTTCCGTGCTCCATTCTATTCTATTGAGCCCGGAAAGTGGGTTTGAAGTAAAGTATCTAGTGTCTCAATACAGCTGGTGGTATACGTACCACTTGGTTTGCAGATTGAGCCTGGAGGGTTTGTGTGATCAGACGACATCAATTTTTGGAGTCGAGCTGCAGCAGGTAGATTATATATCGTATTGCAGAGCTCTTTCCAGCTATTTCTTTTTGATTGTCTGAGTTCTTTATTATAATTGGTTAGAGCCACTCGGTACTCTGTCCAATTATTTGTTGTTTTTGCTCTGTTAAAGAGCTTGCGAACTTTATTCCTTTTCCTCTCCAAGTTACCATTCCACCAAGGTACATCTCTGCATCTTTTGGATTGAGTTATTGGAGTATTAAGGTTATATGCTTCAGTGATAATTTCTTGTAAATTATTTGCTGCAGAGTCAAGCTCAAATGTAGAGTTGATACTGCCGCAACTATTTACATTATAATAAAGATATGTTGTGTAAAGTTCCCAGTTGGTTTTTCTTGGGTTTCCAAAGTACTGGATGCTCTTTGGGTAGTGTTCTATGTTGAAACATATATAAGTATGATCAGACATAGAAACTTCCTTCGAAACATGCCAGTTCTTAATATGGTTAGTAGCGTTTATGTTAGTTAAAGTAAGGTCAAGGACCTCGCCTCTGATTGCGTTTCTAAAGGTAGGCTCACCACCTTTGTTTGCAATAAACACATTGTTTGTATATACAAAAATTGAAGCAGACGCTCGTCTTTTGTGTTAATGTTGCTACTTCCCCACACGGTGTGATGAGCCTTAGCATCACACGCTATTATGAGGTTATAGTGGTTATTGTTGCAATACTTGATGAGTTTCTCTACCACTTCTGGTGGTGTCTCGTCCTCATCTCCCGGGAAGTATGCAGAAGTTAAAATGAATTTACGAAATCCACCTTGAGGAAGATGAATTTCTATCTGGACCGTTGTAAGATCTCCACAGATAAATTCATTCAATGGAAATATTTTCAGATGTTTGTTGAAGAGAATCGCGGCTCGCGGTCTTTCCACATCTGAGAAATAGATCAGTTTTGTATTTTTGTTTGACGATAGACCTTTTATTCTTTTACTGTCTGCCCACGACTTCTGTATAAATGCAAGATCGTGAGCATTCTGTTCAATTAACCAGTTCAAATTAACTAAGGCCATTTCTGATCTGTGCAGATTAATCTGAACGCAACTTAATTTAGGTACTAGAGCTTTTTGTCTATATCGTACAAGTCTTCTGTCTGACTTAGAGTAAGCTGGTGAATCAGACATTACCATAGAGTCAGACATGGTGTGTGTACTATCCGAATTAGGATAAGCTAATAAATCAGGCATGATCCTAGAGTTAGACATGGCATGTTTGCTGTCTGGTTTAGAATAAGCTGATAAATCAGGCATGATCCTAGAGTAGGACATGGTGCACAGTTTTGTTGTTAGTTTATGTGATGCGTTTGGAGAAGCATCGCTCTCATCTAAAACTTTATAGTTTTCCATACAATATTTATGGAGAAAGTAGGGAGGTAGATTGGTCAACCACAACAGAGCCCTGTGCTGTGGTAAGGCTATTGAAACTGGAGGACGCCCGGTATCCAGAGTTCCGTACTAATAATCAAGCACCCCCTTGACCATGCTAAGCTTTCGGCGTACGTGTCTCACCTTAGCTTTGGGTTTTGGACTTGATCTTGGCTTCGATTCTCACCGAGCACCTAACGGCATGGATGACCCTACCGTTGTAGCTCCTAAGATCACTGAGTCTACTGAGACCCATCACTGCGTCAAAGTGCGAAGTCCATTAGATGGGAACGTTTTAGGACCTACTGATTCTAAAAAAGCAAAAAACCGCTGAAGGGATTTCAAAAAATTTTTTTTCTAAAAATAGGTATACTCAAGGGACAGGTCCGAAAGGACGCTGTGTTTGACAACTGTACCGGAAGTGTGTCAAAAAATCATTAAGTGTGTCAAAAATAGCAAATTTCTTATATTCTTGCCTTAAAAAACGTTCATTTTAAGTGATTACGAGTAGGAACATTGAATTTGGAGAAATCTTGATGGTCGGGATTGGTATGTGAGATCAAAAATTATTGCATTGTAAGTTTGTCAAAAAAATGTTTTCAAGTGTGTCAAAAGAAAGGTTTTTATTTATTTTTTACCCAATTTTTTTAGAAAAAAATAAAATTAATAGTTTGTATGACATGAAAATTTATTATTATTATAGAGAAGTATGGCATTATAAGTTTGTCAAATAAATAATGTCAAGTGTGTCAAAAAATGATTTCATTTATTTTTTTAGCCAGTTTTTTGGAAAAAAAATGTAGCTGTTTTTATGACGTAAATGTAATTAAAAATGAAGTTGGAAATTTTTGAATTTGTTATAGTTTTTGAAATATTTTTGGAAATAGAATTTTGAAAATAGTTTGTATTTTTGATTTTGTAATAATTTTAGAATTTTGGAAAAAGTTTTAATTTTTGATTTTGTAAGAATTTTTGGAATATTTTTAGAATTTTGAAAAATTTTTAATTTTGAATTTATTATAATTTTTGGAATTTTGAAAAAAATTTCAATTTTTGATTTTGTAATAATTTTTGCAATATTTTTAGAATTTCGGAAAAGTTTAAATTTTTAAGAATTTTTGGAATATTATTGGAATTTAGAAAAAGTTTAAATATTTGATTTTATTCTAATTTTTGGAATATTTATGGAATTTTGAAAAAAGTTTTATTTAATTTAACAATATTTTTGGAATTTTTATTATAATTTTCCGGCAACGTTTTGATGTTTCGTGTTAGTTTTGTAATAAATTTCAAAGCAGAGATAAAAAAATACTTGTACTTTAACAAAGAGTTATGTTTGATATACATCGCTGCCCAAAACTAAAAACCATGTCCTCATAAAAGTTTTTTGCCGAAAACTATATCAAAATCCTTGACCCAGACCGAAGTCTTGATATCTCAGAGCTGTGAGATTTCAGCCCCTCCATATTTTTTGAAAAAAATTTTTGGTTGAGTTATAAATTTTCCTTAAATGGTAGACCTAAGAAGCCATCCATATTTTAGTAACCTTTCAAATTTTTTAAAAACTTTGTTTTCGCCTGTTTATTATTTCTTACATCCTATCATGAAATATCGGCCTATGTCATATTTTATTATATGATAGGATTTATTGTTTAGTTACCCATTTTTAAAACAAATTATATTTTGATCAAATGACTATCACATTTGATAAAAAACTTTTTAAAATACACATCCAAAATATTTGTGGGTTGAATGCCAACCGGGACGCCGTGCAACATCATCTCGAGCACGACCAACCGCATATTCTTTTTCTTACAGAAACACAAGTTTCTGAAAACTATCCCTATGACGTAACACTAAATCCCAAATATAGGCTTGAATCAGCTTTTAAACTCCATCAAGGTGTATGTGCATACATTCATGAGAGTGTTGCATATAAACGCTTTCCAAATCATGAAGTACATGGTGATGGCTACAGTACAGTAGTATTAAAGGTTTGTCTACCTGAAATTTCTTTTTTCACAATAGCTCTATACCGGTCCCCAAACAAACATAATCCCAATTTTTTTAATGACTTGACTAATGTTGTCGACGAAATTAGAGCACAATTTCAAAGTTGTGAGGTTATCGTTACCGGTGACTTCAACGTCCACAACAAATCGTGGTTGGAATTTTCCAAAATGACCAACGACAACAATGGAAGGCAGGCAGAAATATTTGCTGCATCGCACGACCTGACGCAGATTGTAAAAAGCCCAACTTTCACTCCTCGTAATGGCGGTTATAAAAGTTTTCTCTTAGACCTTTATCTCACATCTATGCCAGATATTACGAGTGTCGATGTCGATAAGGGTAGTATTGAAAATTCTGACCATTATCTAATCACATCAGTTATCAAAACTGATTTGCTACAAACTAGAGTTCCCAAATCCCGTAAAATATTTCACTTTTCAAAAATGGACACCAATGGTCTCCGAAGTTTTTTTCAAGGTTTCCCTTTTGATCGTCATTGTTTTTATACTGACGATGTAAATGTTTCTGCTCAAAACTTTACTGAAACCATTCAATTCGGCATTAACAAATTCGTTCCCTTTTCAATAATGAAACCCCAACAAAAATATTTGTTTTCGAAAGCAGCCAAATTGGCTCTTAGAAACAAACGTAGATTATTTAATATTTGGATTCATAAAAAGAACTCTGTTAATCGATCCCCAATATTTAAAGGCTAATAAAATATCAAACCAGATAATCGAAAACGAAAAAGCAGAGATTGACAGAGCGAAAGCGGCAAAACTTTCGAGTATGTCAATTTCTGACAAAAGTTTTTACAGTGCCATTAATTCTTTAAATTGTTGTACTAAATCTTCTATCCCCTCTATCATTGATGGTGACTCAATCATTACTGACCCTGCAAGGAAAGCTACATTGTTCGCGGAACGCTTTGCTTCAAATTAGAAACTCCCAAAGAAATACCCCAAATCCAGTCTTCAGGAGTTAATATGAAACAATTACATTTCAAACCCAAAATTGTCGAAAAACTTTTAAGGGGGTTAAACAACAACAAAGCTTCTGGTCTGGACAACATTCCTCCTGTTATTCTAAAAACATTTTCAAAAGAACTTGCACCAACCCTCACCAAAATATTTTATAAATCCTATAAATCTGGTACACATCCATCCTGCTGGAAGTTGGCCAATGCCCAGCCTGTCCCAAAAAAAAGGAACGAAATGTGATATTTCAAATTATAGACCAATAGCCTTACTCCCAGTCATGTCTAAAATATACGAGCACTATATTAATTCACACATATCCAAATTTTTGGAAGACAACCATTTGATATCTGACAGCCAATACGGTTTTAGAAACAAAAGATCAACAACCGATCTATTGAACTATGTGGCACATATTTGGAATAGCATACTTGAGAAAGGTGGTGAAACGTACGTGATCGCATTAGACATCTCAAAAGCATTTGATCGAATTTGGCATGCCAACTTGATCAACAAGCTCGTTGCGTACGGTTTTCATCCCGCAGTCGTGAAGTTGATTCAAAATTTTCTGTCTAACCGATACATCTCGGTATCTATAGATGGCTTTTCTTCTGAGTCCAAATTAATTAACGCTGGTGTACCCCAAGGCTCAGTTTTATCTCCCACTTTATTTTTAATTTATATCAACGAACTGTTACAAATTCACCAGTAACCCAATAAATAGTTTTGCAGATGATAGTACACTGCACAAGTCATTCGTCCCCCTTCCTTCAAAGGGTAAAATGCATGAACGAATAAATCCCGTCCGGAGAGACGCTGCCATAAATGTAAACGAGGACCTAAAAAAAGTCGCCGATTGGGGTGACAAAAATTTGGTCAATTTTAATTCCACCAAAACACAGCTATTGATTGTTTCCAGATCAAAGACCGAGTTTCCCAACGATATTTCAATTAATATGTGTGACGACCAAATACGCGAATGTGAAAGCATTCGCTTATTGGGAGTCACAATATCCAATGACTTACTCTGGAGCGATCATATAATGGCTATGGCAAAGAGCGCGTCAAGAAAAATCGGCCTCCTCAATAGATGTAAAAAATATTTTACTTCGCATCAATTACTCCACATTTATAAGTCCTATATTCGTCCCTGTATGGAGTATTGTTGTCAAGTTTGGGGCGCTGCATCTGTTACTATCCTGGCTCTTTTGGACTCTGTTCAAAAGCGAGCTATACGAATTGTTGGTGATCGAGATTTAACATTAGGTCTTGATTCCCTGCAACATCGTCGCACTGTTGCTGATCTCGTTGTTTTTTATAAATATCGTCACCAGCAGTGCTCGGATGAAATCAGGTCCATAATGCCTCAGACAAATGTTTTTCCCCGTTTTAATCGTCAATCGGTGTGTGCGGGCGGTCGAACTGTCGAGATTACTCACTGTCATAGTAATAGAATGCAAAGGGATTTCTTTGTGCGTACATCGTACACATGGAATGCTTTGCCCGAATTAATAGTCTCGAGTGCTTTCAATCCACAAAAATTTTAAAAAAGCGTCCACCTATACCTCAAGACGCATGTTGTTGTGGGACCTACGTCTTAAAAGGTATCTATGTGTTGTTGTGACACATTTTGTAATTCCTACTACACAACACTTCTTATTAAAAAAAAAAAAAAAAAAATGGGCCATCCTTCACCCCTTAACATTAATAGATGGTCCTAGGTCGTCTATGTCCGGTATGGATATGCGACCGGCTGACCAATTGGTGCTTGCCAGTAGTACAATTCTTCAGCACTGGGAACTTCTTCAATTAAGTGAAGTTTGTATCAGTTTTATTAACTTCCCGAGCTATTGTTTTTGGTTCAATTTTCGAAATCAGAATTTTTATGATATCTTAACGTTTCATGACCAACTGAAGCTGTTTAGCCTATTTTTAGCTGGTAGTCTGTATGTGTGGTGTGTGTGTATGTATGTATGTGTCGAGCTGTATGTAGACAAATTTTTGTCCAACGCTTTCTCAACAACGGATGGGTCGATTCTAATGAAAATGATCGCAATCGATGTATCGTGTAACTTAGAGCCCAGTTTTTTTCAAGCGAAATTAAATAATTTGTTTTTTAATTTATTTCCAAAAAACTAAAAATCATCTCTTGCAAATATTATGAGAAATTAAATAATCCTATCAAGGTCATGAAACTTCCATATTGTTTGTCATCATGTCAGCTATTTATAATGAGATTTGTATAAACAATTGCTATTTTACTTTTTGAGTTTTTTAAGAAAATGTGAAAAAACTACGTATTATTTTCGTCTCGCAAACGCATGATAACTGAATGAAACTTTGGTATGTAAATGAGCTGCAAACGCATCCTGGCTTACTTGAATAACGAAGATGTAGACAAAAAAGTCAGAGGTTTGTGAGTGGATCGCTTGATCAACTGTTTATTAACTTCTCGATATGGGAAGTTATTGTTTTTGGGTCGATTTTCGAAATAGAAACTTTTGAACGTTTCAAGACCTCCTGGAGCTTTTTAGGCTATTTTTAGGTGGTATGTATGTGTGTGTGTATCATCGTATGTGGACAAACATTTGTCCAACGCTTTCTCAACAACGGATGATCCGATTTCAACGGCAATAGTCACAATCGATCCATCTTGGGACGTAACTAACAGCCCAGTCCTTTTCTAACGAAATCGGTTCAGCTTTTGCAAATATTACGAGAATAAATAACGCTATCAAGACCATTTACCTCCCATTTTGTTTGTCATCATATTAACAATTTATAATGATAATGAGATCTTGATGAAACTTTTGAATTAAAATGAGCTTTTTGAAAATGTGAGCTTTTTTCAAAAATTGGCAATGGAGTCGGTCAGGATGTCTGTGGATCGTTGAACAACTGTTTTTTTAAACTTCAATAACACTCAGTTCTGACATTCAATTTTGTTGAAACTAAGAGCATAAGGTTTTTGTAATTCTATTTATTTTCTATGAGCCAAAAGTGGAATTCTTACCCCCACTTTTTTGGCATTTCTTGACGTTTTAAGACCTACTGATTCTAAAAAAGCAAACAAAAAAAAATGTATGTCTGTCTGCCGTCGGCCGGCCGTCCGTCACAACCGACGAAATCTAGAAAACGGCTGGACGGATTTGAAAATTTTTTTTTTCTAATAATAGGTTTACTCAATGGGAAGAGCCGAAAAGACGCTGTGTTCAATAACTGTACCGGAAGTGTGTCCAAGAAATCGTCAAGTGTGTCAAAACAAGGAAATTTGCATATTTTTTGCTTTAAAAACTTTCATTTTAAGTGATTACGTTACGAGTAGTTACATTGAATTTGGAGAAATCTTGATGGTCGGGATTGGTATGTGGGACCAAAATCTAGATTATTGCATTATAAGTTTGTCAAAAAAATGTTGTCAAGTGTGTCAAAAGAAAGATTTTTATTTATTTTTTTACCCAACTTTTTGGAAAAAAATTAAATTAATTATTTTTATGGCATGGAAATTTTTATTACTATAGAGAATTATGGCATTATAAGTTTGTCAAAAAAATAATGTCAAGCGTGTCAAAAAATGATTTCATTTATTTTTTTAGCCAATTTTTTGGAAAAAAAATGTAGCGGTTTTTATGACGTAAACGTAAATTGACGTAAACGTAAATGACGTAAACGTCAATGAAATTGGAGATGGAAATTTTTTAATTTGTTATAGTTTTTGAAATATTTTTGGAATTTTGAAAAAAGTTTGTATTTTTGATTTTGTAATAATTTTTGCAATATTTTTAGAATTTTGGAAAAAGTTTTAATTTTTGATTTTGTAAGAACTTTTGGAATATTTTTGGAATTTTGAAAAATTTTTAATTTTTGGTTTTATTATAATTTTTGGAATTTTGAAAAAAGTTTCAATTTTTGATTTTGTAATAATTTTTGAAATATTTTTAGAATTTTGAAAAAAGTTTGATTTCATTATAAGTTTTACAATATTTTTGGAATTTTGAAAGAAATATGAATTTGTGATTTTGTAATATTTTCTCGAATCGCTAAAAGGAAGATTTTCGAATAGTTTACTGAAAATGTAATTGCAAATGAAACTGGACATGGGCATTTTTAAATTTGTTATAGTTTTTGAAATATTTTTGGAATTATGAAAAAGTTTCAATTTTTGATTTTGTAAGAATTTTTGGAATATTTTTAGAATTTTGAAAAATTTTGAAATTTTGATTTCATTATAAATTTTGGAATATTTTTAGAATTTTGAAAACAAATATAATTTTTGAATTTTATATATACATATTTTTAGAATTTTGAAAAAAGTTTCAATTTTTGATTTTTTAGAATTTTTGGAATTTTGAAAAATTTAAAATTTTTGATTTATTAAAGTTTTTATAATTTTGGAAAAAGTTGCAATTTTTGATTTTGTTATAATTTTTGCAATATTTTTAGAATTTTTGAAAAAAGTTTTAATCTGTGATTTTGTAATAATTTTTTAAATATTTTTAGAATTTTGTTTGAAAAAAGTTTGAATTTTTATGTTACAATATTTTTGGAATTTTGAAAGAAATATGAATTTGTGATTTTGAAATATTTTCTCGAAACGATAAATGGAGAGGTTTTTGAGTAGTATGCTGATTGTATAATCTTTTCACTAAATTATGTTAATATATCTGTTATGATTTTCCAACAACGTATTGATATTTCGTGTTAGTTTTGTAATACATATCTAAACAGAGATAAAAAATACATGTACTTTAACAAAAAGTTATGTTTGATATACATCGCTGCCCAAAACTAAAAACCATGTCCTCATAAAAGTTTTTTGCCGAAAACTATATCAAAATCCTTAACCCAGACCGAAGTCTTGATATCTCAGAGCTTGAGATTTCCGCCCCTCCATATTTTTACTATTAATTTATATCAAAAAAAAAATTTTTTGAAACGCAGAAATTTAATTTCAAAAATAACCACAAATTCAAAACAAAACTTTTCTGCTATGCGCATGTCAAGAAAAAAAACAAATTGTTTTATCATTTTGTTTTATAGAAGAAAAATAAAAGATAGATCAAAGGATAGATCAACAATCCTCGGATAGATTTTTTAATCTATCCTGATCGATTTATCCCAACGATTAATCCGAGGATTTATCTTCTATCCGCATTTATACAATCGGCCCTAAATGTTTTACTCGGACTAAAATGGAAGGGAAAAATTTAGGGTCAATGTTTCATTTTCATGATAGGATAGAGAAAATAAAAATAAAATAAGAGGCAAAGAGCAGATCTGTTTTGAAAATTTTGAACGAACAAAACTCAAATGGGTTTACCGATAATCCAGGCATATTCATTGATCATGTGATCCACTATTTTCCTCAATGATTAAAGCCCACACGCATAGATTAATATGAAGGCGCGTTTGTTTGAACAAGCAATAGTGTGGGAAGCAATAGAAATATTTCATGGCTAAGATTAAGGATGCTACCGTGGACTACATAGAGCTCACCCGCCAGCGCCCGTAGGGTATCTTGTCTAGTGATATATCATCTCATACGTCAATACCAAGGATTCACACCTGTATATACAAATTTTTTTTAAAAAATACACATTAACAAACTCCATCCCACCATGCGGCTAAATTTACTCCAATTCCCATGTGCGACCAAAATCAATTATGTTTACATTAACACATTTTCTTAAAAATGGATTCTTTACTATAGGAAATCATTTGACATTTTTAAATTATGTCATATATTTTATAGATACTAAAAATTCATATATGGTGTGATGATAAATTTATTATAATTTATTTAATTTGTGTTGGCGTTCCAAAAACCAATAATTTACTAAAAATGTTGTTCAGCAGTACTAGAATATTTCCTGAAAACATATTTATTTTCCGAATACACAAATGATTTATTCAAAAATTGGTTTCCTCGAAATTCTGAATCATAAAATTCCCGTCAGTACGACCTTATAAGAGCAACCACGACCTTTAAATTAATTTTTTTTTAAATCTCGAATTTCTTTTTAATATCAAATATGTAGAAAATTGAAAATGCATAAATTTAAAAAAAAACTTGACATTGGATAATGTTTGTTGTTTAGAACGTTGAACTTTTTGATGCTATATAATTGGTTTGTCATCGATATTTAAGATAATTTAATCTAAAAAAACACAGCCAATCATTGTTTACGGTTATTTTTTTAGTTTTGTTATTTAATAATAATTTTTACTTTCGATATCCTAACACCTTGAATATATCGAAATTCGAAACAATGAATAAATTATTTCTATTGCTTCCTTAACTTTAACAATATGTTGTTACAAGTCGTTGATCGATCTTTGTTTTTTTAAGGCAAGGTGAGATGACTGATGAGAGAGAGATAACTTTGAACATATAAATATTAAATATCGATAGAAATAATTATTTTATATTAATAATTGTTGTTTTTATTTTATCCATAAAACAATTTAAATAAATTTATTTGTATTTAATTTATATATGTGGGGGGATATGTCAATTGATTTAATAATTATCATATTAACACATTTTACTTTTATTTTCATTAGTTATTCAATGTTGATTTTGATCTTTTATTAAATCGTTAAAAAATTTCTGAAGATTATTTATTGAATTTATTTAAAGTTTGTGATTGATTGAATGAATGTGATGAAATCGTTTAATAGATTGGTTTATAGGATTGTTACTTAACAGATTTGCATTCATGGTCGCAGTTAATTATGTCATACAGGGTAGCTCAAAAACGAACGTAATGGTTTGAATTTTTTTTAGTTTATAGTAATGCTTATTTTTGGATAGTTATTTTTGTCAAAAAAGTATGGCTTCAATTAGAAACCACTTCAACATAATTAATAACATTAGATCTGTACAAAATAAACTAAGGATTTATAAAAAAAAGGCAACAATTATCCTCCAGTTGAAAGCTATAAAACCTGAAAATAGGTACACTTTATTTTTACAATACATACTATATTTCCATAACCTGAGGTGAGATCTGTCAATGCACTGGCGTTATCAAGAAATGTAAATTATTGAGGTATTAACTATTATTTTTATTTATATAGGTTTTTACCTGTGATGTGTTCTCATGATAATTAAAACGCTTTTTTAATTTATTATTACTATATTATTAATTATTATTATTTATATTTAAAAAAGTTATTTATATTTACATATATGATTTACACCACGAAGGTTAACGAAATTAACACAGCATTTTTTTTTTATTTTCCCAAAATAATTTAATTATACATTAATGGTGCTTTGTTTAAACAGTTAAAATTACCAATAGGAAAATACTTTAATTAGTTTGAGGATGATGGCTAATAGACAAGATGTTGAATACTTAAAACTAAAAAAAAGTAGAGAAAAATCATTAGGAAAGGGATAGTAGTAGTGTTTAAAGTAATTTAAAGAAATAATAAATATTAATTAGCATTGACATGATATAACACAAATTTTGATGATGATTGTGATAAACGAGATTAGAAAGCTAAAAAAAAGAAGAAAGATTACTGGGAATAACAACAATAGGTGTTTGGTAGGAATGGTTGAGCATCGTACAATGGTATAAAATAAATTTAAGTAATTCGAATCATGAAAGTTATCGTATTGGATTTTATACTCTTCAATTAAAGATTGTTTCAAATATTTCTTGAAGACAGTTTTTGATAACATCTTTAATTTTGTTGAAAAATTAGAGACCTTCATAATAAATAGTATTTTGAAATTAGGTAGATAACAATCCTTTGCCACCCTAGTAGTTTTCTCTGATATAGTGACATTACTAATTAAATTAACAATATTTTTTATCAGCACCATGGCATTTTGTTCATTGGGTATACTGGAAATTCGAAATTCTATGTCCACGCCGTGCTACCTGAGTAACGCTAATAGAATTAGGTTGGTGTAGTTGAGAGTGGCAAAGTAAATACTGCTTATACTCAATGATTGTGCACCATGGCGAGTCATTGTCGCCATAAAACCAAAGAAACTCCTTTTACGGTTCATATAAAAAAGGTGCAGAGCTGTTGCTTTTCAACGTGATTTTTTCAACAGTGTCTCTCATCTCTGGAATGCGTTACCTTCATGGGTTTTTCCTGATAGCTTTAATCCTCAAAATTTTAAAGTTAGCGTCCATAAATTTCTTAGAGAAACTTAATTTATTCAAACTTAATCCCAATCCCTAGTTGGCATGGTATCTTCGGATATTCAGAGACGTTAATTAATAATTTATTATAATTAACACTAAACATGCCTAGCTTAGATTGATTGATTGATTGATTGATTGATTGATTGGACTGTAGGACCAAGCACTAGGCGAGACTCCCGGATTACGGCCGGGCCACTTCCTACAGCCGTTTTACATCTAACAATAGGTAAGGATAGGTAGGTAATTATAAGTTAGGAGTGAACGACCCGGTTACAGACACCTGGCAAATCGTATCTAGCTACTACTTTTACGAGACAATCACAAGGACAATCACTTTATACATATAATCTGCAATCGCCAATCAGCAATCCCGTATCTAAAATTCCTCGCTTAAACTAACTTATGAACTACCCAACACCAATACTTAACATCTAAATCGGCTCTGTAATTCTCATCCAGAAAATCCATATTGGATTTGACTGGATTCGAACCGTCGACCCTAACAATGTAAGACTAGTGCGTTAACACACTCGGCTATACATCGCTACATATAATCTGCAATCGCCAATCAGCAATCCCGTATCTAAAATTCCTCGCTTAAACTAACTAATGAACTACCCAACACCTATACTTAACATCTAAATCGGCTCTGTAATTCTCATCCAGAAAATCCATATTGGATTTGGCTGGATTCGAACCGTCGACCCTAACAATGTAAGACTAGTGCGTTAACACACTCGGCTATACATCGCCCTCAACACTAAACATGCCTAACTTAGAATTAAAAAAAAGTCTGTTCTCCATGTTATGGGCGACTTAAGCGGGCGTCTGTCTTGGATCAAGCGGCTCGCTATATAAACGTGTAAAAAGGTTGTTTCTGGTGACCTTAAGATGCAGAACGAACTCATTCACGAAAATTTGGGTTGGGCGAAGGACTAACCTCCCATTTCTGTGCTGGCAGTATGGTGATCCCACTTTCAAGCCCTACTAGGGCCCTAGGACGAATGAAGTTCATCCTATTCGAGCAAATTCTCCTTTAAGTGACGAGATTTTTGCCCCTTACCCAACAATAGAAGAAATGGAAGCTGCCATCAAAAAATTAAAAAATGGTAGATCACCAGGTATCGGAAATGGTAAATCACCAGAACTCCCAAGTAACATTTTGTATATATTATTAGTCACAAACTATTGTTGTTTTATTTACGGAACACATACTGTACTCAAAATAGGTTGCGGTATTTATACTTCTACAAAATATTGTTTCTGATTGTACACAGTAAAGCTACAGTGTAGTAGTAAACTTATAGCTTCGAATGTAACGTTTCTGATTATGTACTATGTAACTGTATTATTACTTCTACAAAATGACTACATTGTGTAAAGTCTACGAGAGCTTATAGCTACATTGTAAATATACTAAACGTTGGCCTTGTAAATGTATTTTTACATTTACAGATTAATTACAAAACTTTATTTTATTGAGAACTTATATACTTTCCGTATATTTACGGGACATTTACATTAAGAATGTATTTATACTGTCACATAATTTATACAGTTTTCTTAAGTCAAAATGTTTTGTTTAATAAAAGATGTCTGTTTCCATCGTGCGATGATAAAGAAATTTATAGCCAGCTTTCAGTGATAGACGACTCAATATATTGGGCATTAGTTAATCGAATCTTAAGTCTTAATTAATTTAAGAGTTACTTGTGATTTTAAAGTTTCGTGGATTTAATTTCTAACCAAAGGATCCCCGAAAATTATTGCAAACACTTCAAAATATAAATATTATTTTGACGGGTAGTGGAAGCTTCGGTATTATGAGCTAATACGTTGGTTGAAGTTTTCGAATTTGGATCACTTAATTAATATTTCAGTTACCTTTAACATTGACGGCCTTCCCATTTTTAATAGAAAAAAGAATTTTGGTCGATTTTATGTATAACCGATCATTCGGAATTCGGAGACCATTTGCATTTTATTGTGGTCCAACAATGCCAAGCTTAGAACACTATCAGGCAAAATTTTGTAAGATAATTACAAGACACATAGTCTCCGACCCCCCGTTTATGTAAAAAAAAATTTGGACATATACCAAAGTTAAGTGCATGAGGATTGCTTGTACCAAATAAAAAATAAATGTCACTTTTGTTTATTTCAGAAATGTCAAAAGTTGTAAAAGGATTTATACAAAGCTTTTACAAAACATATACAAGTAAATATTTGTAAAAGGAAGGTGTAAATGTAAATGCACAACAACGAGGCTAATACTAAACGTTTACATAATTTATACATGTAAACTCTTTGAGTTGGAAGTTGTAATTGTATTATTATGTTTACAGATCAAACACATAGCGTTTACATTACGTTAACATGTTAACATTTTAAATATGGAAGTGTAAATGTAAATAAAATGTAAATGTATATATTCTGTGCACTCTCTGTATATCTACATAGGGCTAACTTGTATTTGAAAGCTTACAATTGAAAACTCAGCCATTTTCATGCAAAATTAATATTTGACTGTATTTAAAAAAAATAACAAAATACATTTAATGAAACTTTATTGGGTTTTATAACTTATGTTATAAGTATTTTAGAAAAACTTAAATTTATGAAAATAATAAAACAAATTTTATATAATTTTATGTCTCTAAAATAAATTGACATATAAAATTTTTTTTAAAATTATATTTAATAATTTATTATTTTTATGGCGCATTATTAATTTAAAAGTATTTCCAAAATTTAATCGAAATTTTATTATTCGTTTGTAAATTTTGACATCCAACTATACAAAATTAGTTATGCCAAAATATAATATTTGCATTTCATAAACATAAAATATATTATTGTATTTGTATATTTATTCATATTTTTTGTTTACAAAAAATCGTCTTAAACTTCGTATTAAAGTATGAAATTGTAACTTTTTTGTAAGTAATCCGTAGTAATTAAAATCGCATACATTTTGCTTTCTGTAACACTACGTACGTGTTTGTAATCATACATAATTCTTACGCAAATTGATATCCGTAAACGTTCAGTAAAAGCCAAAATTATTCCCCAAAATATATACGAAACACTTACTGAACGTTTACGGTACAGTTACCACTGTAACTTTACGATTACAGAGTAAATGTACTGTAATAAATTTGTAAACAAAATTTGTTACTTGGGCTATTTAAAAATAGAGGACTAGCAATGGTCTGATTCTTGCAATCTGGGACCAAGAAGAACTACCTGCTGAATGGAAAACAGCTCTCATTGTTCCTCTACATAAGAGTGGTGACTGTCTTAACTGTGGGAATTATCATGGCTTCGCACTGTTGAACACTGCATATAAAATGATAGCTAATGTCGTACTTGATCGACTTATCCCGTTCGTCGAATCTATCATCGGTGACTATCAGTGTGGTTTTTGTCCCAACCATTCAACCACAGATCAATGTTTTACATTAAGGATGATTCTGGAAAAATGTTGGGAGTATACAACATCAGCACTCACCAGCTCTACGTTGATTTCAAGCAAGCATATGATAGCGAAACTTGTTTCTCTGTGGTACCTCATAACATCAAACTGTAGAATAGTAATCGAAGGGTCAGTTTCCGACTCTTTTGATATAACATCAAGTGTTCAAAAAGGTAACGCACTCGCGCCCGTACTATTTAATTTGGCGCTTAAGCACGCCATAAGAAAAAGCCAAATTGAGACACAAAACTGCGTATTTAACAAATCGAGTCAAATTCTTGGCTATGCAGATGATATTGCGCTTCTCGGACGTAGACCAAGCGATATTAAGGATAGTCTCTCTCAGCTTGAAAGAAATGCTAAACGACTTGAATTATGCATCAACACCGGCAAGGCTAAACTTTTAACAACATCCAGGAACATACCTCCAGGCAATATGAATACTTGCGACTATGAAGTAGAACGTGTAGAAAACTTCCACTAAATAGGGTCTGTAGAGGTTAATATATTTAAATCTAAATAATCAATCTAAATAATCGATAATCGAAAATCGATTTTAGGGTTCAATAGAATGAGTTTTTTCCATGTTTTTGGTTTTGGCGGTAGAGTAAATAATATAAAGTAAATTATCTTTCACTTTTTTTCGGACTTTATTCGATTCGCTAACGATTCGCTTTATCCGATTCGGCTGTTTTATTCGATTCGCTAACTTATTCAATAATAATAATTTTCCGTGTGAAATAATAATTGTTTGGCGAGCTTATTTGTGCACCGAAATAAAGTTGTAATAATTTTTAATATTTATAAGTGAATTTTGTATAAATTAAAATACATTAATAAACATTGACAATATAATAAAAGAAGTTGTATTACGTTCAAATAAAAACGGAGTTCATATTCATTTTTAGAATCAACAAGTTCATCAGGTGTTATTGTTATTACAGCATCGTCAAATGACATGCAGGCAGATATCAAAGCCCGTGTCTCTGCCGCATACAGAGTTTGTAACGAAAAGTGCTGAATATCGGCCAGTCTTTAACACCCTCGTAATTGATTTAAATTAATTTATTTAAATTTCACAAACAGGTTTCTTTAAAAAAATATTTAATTATAAATGTAGGATTTAAATCAAAAATCCAGGAATCTTAGGGCAGACGTCGTGTAATATACATTACATAAAAACAGTATAAATAATCGGTGTTGTGAATAAAAATTGAAATGAATAAAAAAAATGTTTGTGAAATATATAAATAATTAAAAGTATTGTGATTTTTCTGGTTACGGACCTGAAAATATAATTTGTGATACTATGGTAAGAGGAAAAAACGTTATTCATAGTGATTGATGATCATTAAATTATTTTTGATCTAAACTAAGACAATAAATGTATCCGTATACAACACTAAATAAACCAAACAAAAGCCACAGCACATTTAAACATTTATTTAACACTAAACGTACCGATACTTTTGGTATACTTATTCCTACCGCAAGGGGGTCAAATGACCCATTTATAAAATGTTATGTTAATTTATTATATGTTATTCGAAATTGATCGAAGCTCGTTACTCTGGGGTTTTTGGGGTCGCTGAACACGAATATGATGTCGGCGATGACCCTCGGAGTACCTAGGGCCCAGGGCGGGTATGTCTAACTCATCTCCTGGAACTTTTCATAAATACAGCTCGAAATTGATCGAAGCTCGTTACTCGGGGGTTTTTGGGGTCGTTGAACACGAATATGATGTCGGTGATGACCCTCGGAGTACCTAGGGCCCAGGGCGGGTATGTCTAACTCATCTCCTGGAACTTTCCATAAACAGAGCTCGAAATTGATCGATGCTCGTTACTCGGGGGTTTTTGGAGTCGCTGAACACGAATATGATGTCAGCGATGACCCTCGGAGTACCTAGGGCCCAGGGCGGATATGTCTAACTCATCTCCTGGAACTTTCCATAAATACAGCTCGAAATTGATCGAAGCTCGTTACTCGGGGGTTTTTGGGGTCGCTGAACACGAATTTGAACTCGGTGATGACTCTCGGAGTAACTAGGGTCCAGGGCGGGTATGTCTAACTCATCTCCTGGAACTTTCCATTAATTCAGCTCGAAATTGATCGAAGCTCGTTACTCGGGGGGTTTTTGGGGTCGCTGAACACGAATATGATGTCGGCGATGACCTTCGGAGTACCTAGGGCTTTTTTTCTTTTATTAATTCGCCGAATAAATAAGATATAAATAAATAAGATTGTAACAAACAGATGAAAACTATTTACTCCAGGATTTTTAAGGTCACTAAAGTTCGAGCCCTAGGTATTCCGGGGGTCATAATCGACATAATATTTGTGTTCAGCAGCTCCAAAAGCCCCCGATTAACGAGCTTCGATCAATTTCGAGCTGTATTTATGGAAAGTTCCAGGAGATGAGGTGTATATAACCCGCCCTGGCCCCAAGGTACTCCGAAGGTCGTCGCCGACATCATATTTGTGTTCAGCGACCCCAAAACCCCAGACTAACGAGCTTCGATCAATTTCGAACTGAATTAATGGAAAGTTCCAGGAGATGAGTTAGACATACCCACCCTGGGCCCTAGGTACTCCGAGGGTCATCACCGACATCATATTCGTGTTCAGCGACCCCAAAAACCCCCGAGTAACGAGCTTCGATCAATTTCGAGCTGAAATTATTGAAAGTTCAAGGAGATGAAGTGTATATAACCCGCCCTGGTCCCTAGGCACTCCAGAAGTTTTTTGCCGAAAAGTGGCTATGTTCACAAACTTTCCTGACGGCTTCCTGAATCGAATGCGAAAAACCGCATCTCGTTCCATCTTACTCTGCCAATTTGCTTAGGTTTAGTGCTTTATTTCCTCGTCTATAGTGATACACTCGTAAAAAAAATTATCGGTGGTAACGCTTCTTCCACACTCTGTGAACAGTTCTAGTAGCTTAAGAACTACGAATTCCCCTAGTGGAGCTGACGAATCTCTGTTCTCATCCTTCCCCAAATATGGAAATCTATTTATAATATATTTGGTCTTGACGTCAGACGCTAGCCAGAATTTGATTCCAAACTTATCTGGTTTGTTTGGCATATACTGGGTAAATCTGCATCTCGCTTTGGTTGGAAAAAGCTGTTCATAGATAGTTACATGTGGCCCAGGCTTATAACAATTTTTGCTATTCTCGATGAATTTGTACCATAATTCTAACGCATAATTTTACAGAAACTATTACTGCTTATGGTTTTTGAAAAAAAAAATCAGGGCTCATTTCTTGTTCCAAAGATATGATATGTTTAAATTTTTTGCCTCATATGCGCCACGAGCAAATAGAATTGCCAACAATGCATTGAGTTTTTCAGGAGCTAAAATCCATTTATATCCTAACACCCGAAATGCCTCTTCTTTTGTGCGTTTTATCACGTGGCTGTCAATTAGCAGAGAAAACGCAGTTCTCACGTTGCATAATATATCGTTTGATATATCCTGTCGGGCCTGCAACCTCTCTAAAAATATTATGAATAGGTGCACGTCCAGGTGAAAACCTTTGTTGTATTTCCTGCCATTTTGTCCCATCGGCCGCAATGTCGAGGCATCGTTCTTCTTCTTCACTTTCCGAACTGAATAACGTTTTTTTACTCTTTTGTCTTCTGCGAATATTCAAAACATTATCGTTTTCACTTACTTTACCTGAAGACTCACTTCCGCTTGTACTGTCAGATGAATCAACATTTTTTTTAGTGTTATTCACTTCACTTTCAGATAGTTACTCTTCACTGAATTCTGAACACACATCTATTTCATTTATTATTTTCCAATGATTTTTGGTATTTTGAATTTCTAGACATATTTTCATCAGTAGAATAATGAACACACAATTCTTGACTCACAAAATAAGCTATAAAATGTTCAAACTACAATTTTCACTTAGAGTAGAGTGCTCTTTCTAATTATTTTATCACCAAATGATGTAAATGATGAAAAATAGCAAAATAGAAGATGCAATGGCAAAAATATGTAATGCGATAGTTTTTTCAAACAATTACACATTCAAATCTTTATGAATTTACAAAAATTCACCCAGGGGTCAAATGACCCTTTGTGGTAGTTTAGCCAAATTCAATTTTTTTCTCGTTTAAAAAGTAGTTGAGAGATGAAGCAACGTTGTGAAATAATTCGATTTTAATTTTCAAAAAAAGTAGTGAAAGCAAATAGTGGTTTAATAATGTCGTTTTTACGAAATTGTAAGAAATTTTTTGAAAAGGGTCATTTGACCTCTGACGGTAGTAATAGTGTTAATGTTATAATTGAAAACTGTTTTTCAAAAAAAATCATGAAAAGAATTATTTTGTGTTTTGCTCGTGAGTTAGTATTAGTGGTTTTTTTTCTGCAAGTAACATTATCATAATCGATGTTAATTAGGATTATAATTTATTTATTTATATGATTCTAATAATTAATGTTTAAATTAAGTGAAAACTTATTCAAAAATAAAACAACTATCAGAGGACGTGATTGTGATTTCTGTGATAATAATTTGTGAAACTAAACATTTAAACATATGAAATAGAACAAAAACTTATTTATCTATATATCTAATGTTATTATTAGGAAAAAATTGTTGTTGAGAAAAATATTACGGAACAAGAAAATTTAATGGTTTTTTTTTATTTAACCGTAACTGGATCAAGTTATTCTTCCAAATCAAAATATCATACTAGTTAGTATATACTGTATCGTGGATCGTGGCTAATTATCGTAGTTGACCTTAACTGGACCAAGTTATTTTTCCAAAACAAAAATATTATACTTGTACATGCTGTATCGTGGTGTAATTCATCATAGTTTGGGTATCAATTTTTATATCATTTATATTATTTATAATGTTTAAATGAGTTATATTGTTTTTGTATCATTATTCTGTAATATGTATCTACTAGTACTGTATTTCTTTTAACAACTATTTTTGTTTCTTTTTCAATCTTTAGGCAGTTTCTCTTTCGGCTTGTATTTTTTTTCAGGGGTGCAGTTAAGCTGAGCTCACCTTCACTGCATCACCATTGGATAATTTTCTCACAAAAGAATTATAAGAGGGAGTTGAAAAGGAAAACAAAGGGAAAAATTTAATTCTTTTGTTGTTATATAATTTTTTTTTAATAGTATTATCAATAATTAATAAGTATAAATCAAGAATAAATAAGACACAACTTTCAGTTTACAATTTAAATTTAAAATTCTGCTTACTATTTCAACTTAAATTCAAGTATTTGTGTTAAATTTTATCACAATATTCATCTTATGTATAGAAATTATTTAATTAAATGATAACAAACTAATAATGAAAATTTAGATTTTTTTTTTGGAGATGGTGAGGATAGGTTCCGGGTTGGTTGAGGAAAAGTAGTCATGAGAGATATAGGCAACTGAATAAGGTCTTACAAGGCACCATCCTAGCCCACGCCCAGGCTGAGTTTTAAGACGGGATTAAATGTTGCAGATGGTGATTGTGAGATGTTGTGACGGCCGATCTTCCAAAACTTGATTGACGTTACAAGTTTGCTACCCATACTCAAAACTTTTGCGATCAAAACCTCTTTCGTAGTCGTGCAAACTCACACTTTAACCATTAATCCGACCTGTGCTTACCATTGGAAGAAAAAGCTTCCTCAGATTGTAGAATTCTATCAACATTCGAGGGGAAGGTAATTCGAACAATTTATGGTCCATGTAAAGTTGCTGAAAATCAGTATAGAGCTCGAATGAATCATCAAATCAGGCAGCTTCTTGAAGGCTGCGATGTAATCGGATTCATTAAATCCAACCGGATTAGATGGTTTGGTCATGTAGGAAGAGCTCCATTAGATAGAATGATAAAAAAGGGCCCCAACAACAACCAGCTGGTTTTCGTCGAAAAGGAAGATCTAGACAACGTTGGCAACGCTGATATCATCCATCATCATAGACCTTCGTGATATAGGATGTCGAAACTGGGGTCAACTGGTCATGGAACGAGATGATTGAAGCTGAATGCACAGACGGCAAAATCCATCCATGGGTTGTAAACGCCAGAGAGAGAGAGGTGCATTTTGAAGATACTGACAGTATATTCGTTTTTAATATAAGATGAAATTAGGTGATCCAGGATGGTATTTAATGAATTAGACGGTCTAGTGAAAAATTTAGGACTAATTTTGTTATGAATTGTTAGATTGTTGGTCTTTATAATGTTTTTGTAACTACAAAGAGCATTATCATGTGTTCCAAACGTTCATTCTAAAAGTAATATATTTTGGCTGCTTATTATACTTTAACTCTATGGCAACACATCGGAAATCAAATTACAGCAGATTACAGCAGCTACAATGTTAACAAAAATATATAATGTAATTTATGTAATATATTAATATTAGTTTTTTGACTTCAAACAAGAAGCAACAATAATTATTAAAACGAGTTTGTTTGTATTCAGTAGCTAATAAAGATTTATTTAAAAATAAATATATATATGTTTTGTAATCAAATCGTACAAGTTTTTATTGTTCATTTATTGTTCACATTATTGAAACCAAATCATCATTCAACATTTATAAATCAAATCATCACTCAACAATTTGATCCAGCATATTCGTTATCAATATAAGATGAAATTAGGTGATCCAGGATGATATTTAATGAATTAGACGGTCCAGTGAAAACTTTAGGACTAAGTTTGTTATGAATTGTTAGATTGTTGGTCTTTATAATGTTTTTGTAACTACAAAAAGTATTATCATGCTCATTCAAAACATTCAAGTTAAAGTCACCAACTATAATGGAAGTGTTAAATCGAGCGAGAATATTACCTATATTATTTAGAAATATATAGTAATTTGTATGGGGTGGTTTATATATACCAATTAATTTTATGTTTAATCTGTTAGAAAAAAATTACAAGAGTTTAGCTCTTAAAACTCTTGTAATTTGTGAGATTAAACATAAAATTAATTGGTATATATAAACAACCCCATACAAATTACTATATATTTCTAATTACATAATATAGGTAATATTCTCGCTCGATTTAACACTTCCATTATAGTTGGTGACTTTAACTTGAATCTTTTGAATAAGCATGATAATACTTTTTGTAGTTACAAAAACATTATAAGGACCAACAATCTGGGAATAGCTTCTGAGTGCAACACTTGACTATTTAAGTCTGATTTTAAAAAGATACTAATTCCCACCACCAGATCTACTGCCGCGTGTGTTATGAAGTACACCGCTAAAAAAATAATAAAAACGAGCGCTTGACAGTGCTTGACAGTGCTTGACACTATCTAAAAAGGTTTCCAATAGTACAATAAAATGAATACTTAAGTCTAAACCAATAATAAGTTAATATAATAAATAATATAATGTATAATATATAATATATTAATAATAAATTAATATAATATATAATATATTCATGTTAAATAAATAATGTTAAATGCGTTTTGTAATCATCCACATCATGAAAATATCTGTCATTTCGAATATCTTTTATCATCATTTATCATCAAACTTTTTATCATCATTAAAATTTACATTAGAATTGATCATATTCCACTAAAAACAATTAGAATAAAAAAACATAAGAATAATTAAAATTAAATTCCTCCGCCCTTTAAAAAGATAACATTTTTATGTACCACCAATTTTTTTTTTTTTTTTTTTTTTTTCTTTATTGAATAAATAAGCATTAAGTTAAGAATTTATACATATAGTTCTTAAAATTAATGATTATTCTTGCAAAGACAAAATATGTCTGTGAGCAAGATTCGTTTTTTTAATTTTTGTTTTTTAATACAAATTTGTGTTTTGTTTCTTTTTACCCTAGCCTTAAAATAATTTAGATAATTATTATAGAAGATAATTATTATTATAGAAGATAATTATTATAACAGTTTAGCAACTTAAAAGTTTCATACAAACAATACCATTACAAGTTATATAAAAATAAATAATAAAATAAAATTAAGTTATTAAGTAAGCTAATTTATTATTTAACAATTAACTGGCCTTAATATTAGTTGGTGCTATTCATCTTTGTGTTTTACTTAAACCCTTGATTGAAATTTGATATTTATTATGAAAAAAGGAATTTTGATTTGGCTTTATGATTGTTTATGATTTTATGTAACATAATTTAAACAAACTTGTGAGGATTGATCTAATAATTAAATGCTTCCATAAAATTTATTACCTATTACTAGTTTTTAATAATACAACTTTATTGTTTTTTTTTAAAGTTTGAAATGCTCCCTATAGCTCCCTATAGCTCCCTTAACTTCGACATTTCAGAACGAGTAAAATAGTATAACACTTAGGAGTGAAACTACATGAGTGAAAATAATAAAATATTAATTTTTACTTCCAAATTTTTGCTTTCCAACGTAAAAAATAAATAATTGTTGGGAATTGCGAATTGTTGTGAATTTTTTGTTCAATTTTGCAAGTTCATGTTGTTAAAAATATATAAAAAGGATGACGAAAAGGTACTAACTTTCGTCTTTTGCAAACGAATTGAAAGAAAATAAAAATTCCAAAGTATTGAAATCGAAAAACTAAAAATTTCACATAAATACTACTTTCAGAAGTAAAATGAGTGCTCGAATAAAATAAAATTGTAAACTCTGGCAAAAACCTATACGTGTGTAAACAGTGCAGAGAACGAGTCCGTAAAGAAGTGGCGCTAATAACCAAAAACGATGTAGTCTCAAGCAGCCAATCGTCAATTCAGTTTTCACAATCACAAGGTTCATGTTATATTCCTGAAGAAAGAGGGCTTACAAAGTCGACACAGATAGGCGATTTAAAATCCAACGATAACGAGATATTTTTACAACTGAAAAAGAAGTTTTCTGGCCATCTGTTTCTGTGAAAACTTTGATCCTCAATGTAGCACCTAAATCATGGACTGAAAATAAACTTGCTGTAAAGTTGCAGACGTCTAGACCGAGACAACAATCAAGAAAAGCAAAGGCACTGGTCGAGAATAGCGGTATTTCGTTATCACCTATAATGAGAAATCGGTATTCAATAATAGAAGTCGTGCTATTATAAAGAAAGCACGGATAACCAAAATTTTTCAAGGTCTTTCAAGGTCCAAAACATAAGTTAATCTATAACTACCCTCCCGAAAATTCTTTGCAGGAAAATTATATAGAATAGGAACTTACATGATCATGCAAGAAAAATTTCTTGTAGAGAATTGGTACAAGAAGTTTACAAGATCATACAAAATCATACAAGAAAAATATTTTTGTGATAAATAGTAGATTTTTATACAAGTGGTGAAAACGTCTCTTTTTCGTCGAGTGGAATAAGTTCAGGAACGCAAAAACATTTTTACCACGCGTAGAAAACGCTTTTTTTTCTACGCTTGTAAATATAAAGGATAATATTTACAAATTCATCTACTAAAAACATATAAAACGACATATCTAAATTTGACTGTGTAAAAAATAAACAAGATTGTATTTATATAATAGCATTTTTACCAGTGTAAAATAATGTTATTATTGTGTTCGCCTACAGATGGAATAATAACATTATTTTACACTGTTAAAAATGCGATATATAAATACAATCTTGTTTATTTTTTACACAGTCAAATTTAGATATGTCGTTTTGTAAGTTTTTAATAGATGAATTTGACAATATGAATAATGAAAATAGTTCATATATTTTCTCTAAAAACTTTTACAGATATTACAGGTATTTTTTTTACCGACTGGAAGTCATCGTTTAAAGTATAAATGAAAGAACTCAGAGAATAAATTTTATATCTGACAGTTAATTATCGGAGGAAAAAATTATACGATATATCTGATACAAATTTTATTTTATCGCTCCGATTTCTCCGATATAGAAAAAAAACACACTCATTATTAGTTTAATTAATTAAATACACACAAATGATATAATGATTAATTAGTTTCGATTCGATTCGATCAAAATATTCAAAATATTCAATCCTTTCAAAATACTGCGATATTGACAGAAATAGACACAGCAACCGAAACAACAACAGAAACAGTAAATCAAATTCAATCTCAAATATTCAATCAAATATTCAATCCTGTAGACGACCACCGAAACTTATTTACTTTCAGTCCTAGTGACTGAAAACATTTTCAGTCACTACTTAGAAAAAGTTTCCCTTTCACATAGGTTTTACTATATATTAAAATGACATTTTCGTAGCTTGAAGTAGAAAAAAATATTTTGTAGGCATATATGCGAAAAATATATGTATTTTGCGTTTATTTTATTATAGAACAAAATGGGATATTTTTTGTGCATGTGTTACAAAACTAAATATTATGTAATCGATATTAACGGGAAAAAATTATTTTTATATTTTGAGACCGAGTTAAACCAGTGCACATGACTGCTGAGTGCTGACACTATTAAACTAAGCATCGAATAGCAACAAAAGGGGTTCATTTAAATATGTAATTGTGAATAGACGGAAAGGAAATCGATATAAAATTAACCATCATCATTATATATATATATATATATATAATGATATATATATATATATATATATATATATATATATATATATATATATATAGCTTTATATTTTACTTTATATTTTTATATATTAATAAATAAAAATAAAACCATATGTTTTCGGAATTGGTTTTGAAATAAAAACGAAAAAAAAATTTTTCCTTTCTGGTCTAGACTTTCAAATAAAAATAATTGTAGTATTATAAAACTATTTATTTGTGGTTATAAGTTACTAGAAATGAATGTATTCAATTGAACAGAATGAAAAATTGCTTTGAAAAGCGAAAAATCCGTACCAAATGTTTTATCTCAATTCTGGTCGGTTCGGGGAATCGAACCGGCGTCCTTCTGATTAGAGTTTATGGCTAACCATGTAACCAACTCGACCAGCGACGAGATAAAAATTTGTTTTTGGACGATCGACTCAACATCACAATTATTTGAATTAATTTTTAGTGTTAATTTTTTTCTTATTTTTTATTTAGTTTACGAACACGGAACACGTTTTACCGTTCTTCATACTTCAACCAAGTTGACATTGAATGAATGTATCTATGTGTTGTTGTGATACATTTTATAATTCCAAAATTCCAAAATTCCAAAATTACCAAATGTGGAATTACAAAATGTGTCACAACAACACATAGATACATTTTAAGACCTAGATCCCACAACAACATGCGTCTTGAGGTGTTGGTGGACGCTTTTTTTAAATCTTTGTGGATTGAAGGCACACGAGACTATTGATTCAGACAAAGCATTCCATTTGTACGATGTACGCACAAAGAAATTCCTTTGCATTTTGTTACTATGACAGTGGGTAATCTCGATAGTTTTACTGGTTGCACAAACCGATTGACGAGTTAAACGGGGAAAAAATACGTATGAGTTATTATGGATCTGATTTCATCCGAGCACTGCTGGTGACGATATTTATAAAATTGATACTTAGTGAAATACTTTTTACATCTATTAAAGAGGCCAAGATTTCTTGATTCGCTCTTTCAATTGCCATTATATGATCGTTTCATAGTAAGTCGTCGAAAATTGTAACCCCCAATTAACGAATGCTTTCACGGCATTCGTTTTATTAAATTCGGCATAAATACGGCATTAAATGCCGTAATTTCATTAAAGTCTATGTACTTATCTCATTAATTTTAGTTTTATCGTTTCTTTGCAATTGTTGCTTCCTTACACTTTTACACTGGCAAAAAGAAACCTTAATTCAACCATGTAATCAATTCATTAATAGTACAGTAAGCACATTTAAAATTTAGAAAAAGAAACATGACAATCAAGTCAGTTAAATTCATCTTGATCAATATACAATGCAACAGACTATTAAATTAAGCTTGTTGAAATTTAAAGGCTTGTTTGTATAAACAGAAAAAAATCATTTTTGGGGGAAAAAACTATCAACAATCTTGTAGAACATTAACCTTAAACTAACTCATCAATTACAACTCCAACAACAATTTATTAACATTTTTTATAGAGAAAAACTCATTGAGCAGCTTCAAAAATAAATAAATGACTTCTTCATAATTATGACATTGAATTAAGTATCAATGGATAAGTATTGGGTTAAAATAAATGCAATCTAAAGTTTATCCAAAAAAAAGTTTATCCAAAAATTAAGCTATTGACATTTAAAAAATTTAACATTAATAAGGAATAATAAGTTTAAACGATCAAGCTAGCAACTAAAACTAATAAATAGTAGTATTTTTTTCTAATTTATGTAAATTAAATATTTATATAAAATACTAATAAATAAAAATTATTTATTTATTATTTAATCGACTAATAAAACAGTAGGCTAGCTATTATATATGTTAACTTGTACATAATTAATATGTTAATCCTAATTTATTGATTCTCAAATAATGTGTTAAGTTTTGTCCAATTTCAATAACTTTAAGCTATTAATAAAATGCAGTTTTTCTTGGTGCTAAATGCTAATCATACAAGTTATATCAAAACAAATAAAATAAAATATCAACATATTATAAATTAGGTGTGGAAAATATTAATGTGAAGTTGGAGTGTAATCATTATTCAAATATATTTTTTAAAAAAATGTCATCAATGTCATTGTAAGTCATTGTCAGTTAAAAAAATATTAAAATTTGATACATTATAGTTAATATTTAATTAATAATAAAATCAAGTTTGATAACGAGTTTTTGCAAAAAAAATCAGAAGAATTGTTTAGACGTAAATCATATCTAATAAACTTCAAAGCAATAATTATTTTCAGGAAGTAAACTAAATCTATAAATTAGTTGCCAAACTTGTTGAAACTTCCCACACAACGTTTATTATTACCACCATATCTCACGTGACAAAAAATTCACACAGATAAAGAATGTCTTACAAAATTTTTAAATATATTTAACTTCCATTGAACTTGTTTTATATAACATTTGAATTAAAAGATGTCATGTAGTCTAGCTCGATAATAAAATTTAGTCCAAATTCAAATATTATGTTAAATTAAATAAATTATAATTTATTGTTTTCTAATCAAAGTAACAAACCAAACATACAAAATTAACTTAAGTTTTAGAAAAATGACAAATTGTTTTTATTATCTTGCAACTAAATACTATTTTTATTACCAAAAACATGTAATAATTATTTATCTTGTTAAATTAATTTTAATTTAACTTTTATCACATAAAAAGAAATGTAAATAAAAATTTGGAAATACAATTGAAAAATGTATAACATATCCTAACAAATAGTCAAAACGATAAGTAAATTAACACCATACTGAGATGAGCTGATAAGTATTTAGCCGAACTAGGCAGCAACAATAACGACTTAAGCCGCAATTAGACTATTGCAGAACTTTGCAATATTTCTGCAATAGTCGTGCAATCCCGCAGGAGGGATTGGGATCGATTTTGGTCGATTTTGGGAGGGATCGATTTTGATCGATTATGATCAATGTTGATCTACGGGTCTGACTACCCTGCGTACTCCAGTCCCTGCCATTGACATATGAGTTAGCGTGAGATATCACATACCACTGGCAATGGCAGGAGATGTCATTAGCCAAGATGATATCTTAGGGTGCTGGCGGACGAACTTTAATTAGTCAACGGCAGCACTTCCAGTCTTAGCTGGGCAGCGTTCCGTTGCGGTACGGCTCATTTGCTCTTCCGAGGAATCGGACCAACACGTAGTTATGTGTGGGCTTTGTGCCTCGATTGAGGTGGTGGGCGGTGCGTCTGGGGTGCGCTGCATCAGCTGGATTATTGGCATTTAGTTTTGTTTTGTTTTCTGCAAATTTCTCACAATTTGTTTTTCACTTATTATTTTGTTATTATTTCTTCATCTTATCATGAAATATTGGCATATGTCATATTTTGTAGTATGATAGGATTTTTTACTTAGTTATCCATTTTAAAATAAAACATAAAAAAATAAAATAAACATTTTGATATATATATATATATATATATATATATATATATATATATATATATATATATATATATATATATATATATATATATATATATATATATATATATATATATATATATATATATATATATATATATATATATATATATATATATATATATATATATATATATATTGTTACGTTTTTCCAACCTTACTTCGAATTGGCCTTACTCTCAATTCGATAAACGTAATTCCCAATCTCTTCCTGAGTTCGATCACTGATTAGTAAGCACAAACACCAGGTTTTAATAAGTATCCAACACCTTAATTGTTTCACAACAACAGGAAAACAATACAGCAAACAATATTCTTAACTAGAATATTCTTTCAACAGCTTCGAAACTCCAACGGTTTATTGTAGAAATTTCCAATTCACAACGTTCAAAATAATACACAAAATATTTCTATTTAATAACACTTATAACTTTATTTACAAAAACTTTACACAAAAACTAATTTAAAGATCACTTTTATAATTTTTAACTTCACAATCGCAGGTTTAAAATAAACTAATTTTACGTTTAATTTCACTTTACTGTCGCAGGTCTAAAATAAAACTAATTAAAAACTACAAAAGGTATTTTTCTTATATACCTTCTGCAATACTTCTAGATAATTCGACATCACTTTCCAGAAACCTTGAGAAAACATTAGAATACTCGATTATTTTACGTTATGTTGATTTGATTCATAAAATCGTTTATGTTGACCCTATTTCTAAGAAGAGACAACAACAACAATATTCATTTCATTAACTTGTTTGTTGATTTTATTTTCCTGGAAGTGACCGTAATCGTTTAGATCTTTCTGTAATCGTCTAGATTTTTCTGCACTCGTAACATTACCCTCCACTTAAGCCTGTTCGTCCCGAACAGGATCTAGCTCTCTCCTCCAATTATTGAATCCAAAAACATTTTTTTTTCTTTTCCTATTTCCCAGGCTGTTTAGAATTACTTCCGGTTCCTTTCTAAGTACTGGGCCATTACTTTGTTTTATGTCAGCCCACCGTGATGAGTAGGGATTCTCATTATTTCTAAAGTGCTTCTTATCACTTCCCTTTGGGAGTTTCACAATGCCATGTCTCCGAACCATTCTCATTTTCAGCTGCGATTCATCCCCGTTTGCAGCTATTTGAACCACCTCTTTTACATCGCTCACCTCGTTATGGACTTGGACCTGTTTCCTTTTTAACTTTCGGTGTTTGTTTAAACGTCTGCGTCGGTTGACGTTTCTTTCCGTCATCTGTTTGGATGATGGTTCTGGATTTTCATCTGCACTGCATAGTTTCTCATCGCTACCAATATCTGTTGACTCTGCCTTATTCACAAGTAGTGGCATCTGAACATTATTAACCTTTAGGATCCCACATCCAAAATCGAAGACTAATCCCTTCGCCTTCATGAAGTCCATCCCTAAAATGACTTCATCCATAATGTCTGCCACTAGCACCTCTTGTTGATAGCAGTTGTTTCCCAATTTTATTTCAGCGATTCTTTTACCTTCTATTTCAGCGCATTCTCCAGTTACTGTTCGGAGTTTCAATCCATCTGATGGTTCCAAAACACCGTCAATTAAACCTTTGCGAACGAATGTTCGAGCTGAACCTGTATCCAGTGTCATGAAGCAACCTTTACCTTCAAGTTGTCCGTTGATACCCAATCTTTCACCATTTACCGCAATTCTTGAAATTGGAATGTAGGCTGCATTCTCCTCACTTTTTGGCTTTACAGTTGCACCTTCAACAGGCTTCCGTTGAATAGGAGACGAAGATCTATCACGCTTCCTGTTCCAGCAGTCCTGTGAGATATGGCACGATTTCCTACATATCCAGCACAGGAGTTTTCTACTGCTGTTCCTGAACTCTAAGTGCTCCATTTCTTCGGCTCCTCTGTTCTTCACAGAAGACGACAATCTGTCTGCTTCCCCGTTTGTCTTGCACTCCCGTGCCATGTGACCCTCTTCATCACATACCCAGCATCTGATGTCGCTTCTATCTCTGTGTGCCAAAACTTCCCCTTTGATGTTCCCCTCTACATTCCTTTTTCTGCATCCACCAGATGGCATACACATCCTCTGTACCATCTCATATTGCATTGCGTATGCGACAGTTTCATGGAAAGTCGCCTTAGGTGTAGTCATTACTTTCATCCTGGTTTCTGGATCTCGGATACCATCTGTAAAAGCCTCGATCTTCATTTTCTCCATAAAATACGGTGGATTATTCGAGTGTGCCAAATGTACAAGCCGTTCTACTGCCGAAGAATAGTCCTGAAGGCTTTCTCCATTCCGTTGCAAGCGACCCTTTAACTCGATCCTGTATAATTCCTTTTTATGGTCGCTGCCATATTTTCGTTCCAATGCATTCATTACTTCAGCATAACTTTTGCGATCGTTTTCTGGCACTGCCTGTAATGCTTCAGCTGCTTCACCCTTTAGCGCAACTATTAATGCAGCAAGACGATTTTCTGCGTTCCAAACATTCTGATCTGCTGCGGTTTCGAACTGGAACTTGAAGATGCCGAACGAGGTTGTTCCATCGTATGATGGTGGTTTTAGTTTGATATTTGCTACTCAACGTCCTGCAACCGTTTTTCGAAATCATCAACTTTCGATAAAACCTTATGCTCAAAATCTTGAATTTCACTTTGAATCTTCTCGACTTTTCCATCAAATGCCGTCGAGATTTGGAGAAGTTTCTCATCCATAATTTGCTTGACTTCATCGCGATTTAAAGCTAATTGCTGGCTGATTGTTTCACTAATTTCTTCTTTGTTAGCAGCCATTTGTTGATTGATGTTACTGATTTCTTCCTTAGTTGCAGCCATGTTATTGTTGACTATTTCCAGCTGTTGATTGATGTTGCAGCTTTGTTGATCAAATTTTTGATTCATATTCAAATTCATCTGTTGCATCATAGCCATTAACTGCGTAAAATCACAATTTGCAGGTGGCAATGAGGTAGTTGTTTCCGCAACAGAACTTTTCTCTTCATCAACTGCTACTGCATCATTATTTGTCGTGACTCTTACAAACTGGCAACTTTCCACTTCTATTCCACTGGCTTCCAAAGCTTCTCGAAGCTGAATCATTAATTCAGTTTTGTTTCCACTTGTTGACAATCCACGTTGTTCTAGTTCTTTCTTTAACTCAAGAACCTTCAATTCACTTAATAAAACCATTATTAACAGCTAACTAATCCGCCGATGTCACCAATGTTACGTTTTTCCAACCTTACTTCGAATTGGCCTTACTCTCAATTCGATAAACGTAATTCCCAATCTCTTCCTGAGTTCGATCACTGATTATTAAGCACAAACACCAGGTTTTAATAAGTATCCAACACCTTAATTGTTTCACAACAACAGGAAAACAATACAGGAAACAATATTCTTAACTAGAATATTCTTTCAACAGCTTCGAAACTCCAACGGTTTATTGTAGAAATTTCCAATTCACAACGTTCAAAATAATACACAAAATATTTCTATTTAATAACACTTATAACTTTATTTACAAAAACTTTACACAAAAACTAATTTAAAGATCACTTTTATAATTTTTAACTTCACAATCGCAGGTTTAAAATAAACTAATTTTACGTTTAATTTCACTTTACTGTCGCAGGTCTAAAATAAAACTAATTAAAAACTACAAAAGGTATTTTTCTTATATACCTTCTGCAATACTTCTAGATAATTCGACATCACTTTCCAGAAACCTTGAGAAAACATTAGAATACTCGATTATTTTACGTTATGTTGATTTGATTCATAAAATCGTTTATGTTGACCCTATTTCTAAGAAGAGACAACAACAACAATATTCGTTTCATTAACTTGTTTGTTGATTTTATTTTCCTGGAAGTGACCGTAATCGTTTAGATCTTTCTGTAATCGTCTAGATTTTTCTGCACTCGTAACAATATATATATATATATATATATATATATATATATATATATATATATATATATATATATATATATATATATATATATATATATATATATATATATATATATATATATATATATATATATATATATATATATATATATATATATATATATATGTATATATATATATATATATATATATATATATATATATATATATATATATATATATATATATATATATATATATATATATAATTTAGGGTGCTTTTTTTTTGAGCGACAATTCTTTTTTTCTGGTGCCCCACCAAAATTTTGTTGGAAATACCCAAGAAAATGTCCTCCTAAAATATGAGCCCTCAATATTAATGTTTAGCACTCGGCATCGGCGTTTGAAGATTTTCCATACAAAATACATGTAAACTACAGTGTTTTTTTAAAAAAAAAATTATGGCTCAGCGGCATTTTATACTATTTCAAAAAGGAAAAAAGCCACTAGCTCAGGACTAAATTATCTACAAAAGTGCCTAAATAGATGTAACTGTAACTTACACCGGTGACACACTACTGATCACTAAAGTCAGTTTTATATGAATTTCTTGTTCTTTTGTTTTTATTTCATAAATGTCTAAAGCTACAGGAAAAATGTCAATAACAAAGTTGTAGTTAGTTAAGTTTCCTACAAAAAACTCAAAAGAACCGAATTTCTATGATTGATATTTCTCGAGATAATAAGCGTTTATTAAAATGGATGTTTTAAGAGGTTTACGTCATCAATTTATGAAAATCGCAAGTTCTAAAATAATAAAAGTTTATTATCTCGAGAAATATCAATCATAGAGATTCGGTTACTGTAAGTTTTTTGTAGGAAATTTAATTAACTACAACTTTGTTATTGACATTTTTCCTGTAGCTTTAGCCATTTATGAAATAAAAACAAAAGAACAAGAAAAACACATAAAACTGACTTTAGTAATCTGTACTGTGTCACCGGTGTAAGTTACAATTACATCTATTTAGGTTTTTTTGTAGATAATTTAGTCCTGAGTTAGTGGCTTTTTTCTTTTTTGAAATAGTATAAAATGCCGCTGAGCCGTAATTTTTTTTTTAAAAAACACTATAGTTTGCATGTATTTTGTATGGAAAATCTTCAAACGCCGATGCCGAGTGC
>CAVNZG010001395.1:2500-29271 GCA_963693315.1 Diogma glabrata
AAATGGTTATGTGATTTTTTTTGACATCTGCATATTTTATGAGATATTTGAAAAAATCTACGAATTTTTCAAAAAATCAACTTCAACAATTTTGCGGCACGTGTTCTTTTGATTTAAAAAAAAAAAAATAATGCCATTGTGGTTTTTTGACCCCAAAGAATTTTTCTAGGGGGCGTCTCGGAAAATTTAGTTTTTAACGACCAGTCTAATATATATATATATATATATATATATAACAGGTCGTTATATTACACTACCATCTACTACCTTTACAATGTCAGCTATTTCGTGCACCTTCAATTTGCGATCGTTCATAACCAATTTGTGGATTTTTTTTATGTTTTCTGGAATAACAGCCTCATTTTGGCGTCCACTGCGCTCTGCATCTTTTGTGCTGGTACGACCACATTTAAATTCAGCCATCCACTTCTCTACCATTTGTCTCGATGGAGCAGAGTTTGGATAATGTTTATCAAGCCATTGTTTGGTTTCCACTGTATTTTTTTTCATCAAAAAGCAATGCTTTATTAAAATCTCGAAATTCACTTTTTTCCATTTTTTTTCAAAAACAAAAGTTGCTTCACACAAAATGCTATAACTCACGAATAAATAGTCAGATTGCTGTCAAATTTATACACGTATCGTTTGAAGGTTAGTACTAAATAAAAATCATATGGAAAAAATTCTAGTAACGCCATCTATGTGTCATCCTACGGACTTATTGAATGACCTAGTATATGTATATATATATATATATATATATATATATATATATATATATATATATATATATATATATATATATATATATATATATATATATATATATATATATATATATATATATATATATATATATATATATATATATATATATATTTATATATATATATATATACATATATATATATATATATTTAGGGTGGCACTTATTTTCTTATTTTGCATTTTTGAAGGGCGCCGGTCAAAATTTTGTTCCTTTATATATGTGTAACTAGAATCTGAAGTTTGGGCTCAATTGAACAATTTTATCACGTGGCGACTTTAGCTCAAAGTTGAGAAATTTCAAAAAAAATATTTCTTATCAGCTTAAAAATTGGAAAACTCGAACAAAATAAGTAAAGAGTCCGTCACTGTGCCATGGTCTATGGCCCTTTGTAGTATACGTGCTAGAACAAGTTGGGTTGGAGCAACCTGTCCGTGCCTAAATAATTTAAAAGTGTCTGTCAATAGGTGTGACGCAATGTTAAATTGAAAGACACTATTCATATAACATAATGTCAATCTCTTGTTACTTTAATCAAGTAACTTATTTCATAAGTTTAATAGAAAAATTAAAGAAAACAAAAGTTTTTTATAATTTTACTGTTACTCTATATATCAGCTTGTTAGGCCATCTTCTGGAGTAATCCAGATTACTCCAGAAGATGGCCTAACAAGCTGTAATATATATAGAGTAATAGTAAAATTAAAAAAAAATTTTGTTTTCTTTAATTTTTCTATTAAACTTATTAAATAAGTTATTTGCGTAAAGTAACAAGAGATTGACATAATCTTATTTGAAAACTTACGCGAAGTGCAAACGGCAAACAGTGTATAATTTAAAATTTGGGAGCTTCATTGGATAAATTTATTGAATACCAAAATTCATCCCAGCAATTCTCATCGCCTCTAGCAGTATCTGGATTATCTCTTATTTGTTCTGAAATTTTTGTTTTATTAAAATCGTTTGTTTTGTTTTGTGATTATTGCGGTTGGTTTATTTTATTTTTGTTTTAATTTTAAAAATTTGGCTTCCCCAAACAATTCTCCCTCACGTCCTGCCTCACCTGTGAATGCCTTGGGTGGTAATGAAGCACCCATGTTAATGACTCATCAGCAGTTAGCTGATATTATCCAAGGAAACTTGCAGCAGTTTGCCCATCAACAGTTCTTGGCACAGCAGCAGATGCCACCACCTTGCTCACAACCTCCAACAACTGAACCAGATGTAGCTACAGTGAGCAATATTAATTTTGTTAAATTTAAAGCTCCGCAAAATTTGTTTGACCAAAACGCAATTGTTTAGTTCAGGGTTTTGGAACTAAAATTTTTTAGTTCGAATGTTAGGTCGGAAATGACCAAATATTCTCATGCATTAAGTGCAATTGATTCACGATTGTGCAACAAATTGGCACCGTTGCTCTTTAAAGAGATAGGTGATATTCCTTATACTACCTTTAAGACGGAGGTAATTAAAATTTTGGGCGACAGCGATAAGGCAAAAATTAATAATATTTTGCATAAATTAGTATTAGGTGATGAAAAACCTACACAGTTGCTAGCTGAATTCCAAATTACGGGGATGATATGAACGATGGCATTATCAAACAACTTTGGATGGCACGTCTTCCTGAAAGCATCAAACGATTTGCCATTAACGTTGTTGGCAGAACGTGCCGACAATCTTATGGAAACTTTGTCACAGAGACAAATTTTCGCAATGAACTACTTCTACATCAACTAACTCAAACCGGTTTCATCAAAGTGCTTCTCAACATAAAAAAAATCGAAACATAAATGAAATTCTTAATAATTTTAAAACGCAAATGCTGAGTGAAATTCACTCGATAGTAAATGCTGGTCATAGGTCGCGCTCTAAATCTCGTGATAACCGTCGGAGTACTTCTAGATCAAAGTCTAGATAATTAAAAATTAATTCGAATATTTGTTTTTACCACTCCATATTTACCACTCCATATATATATATATAAATTTTTTTTTTCTTTGAGATGAAGTACATTACAATAGTAGATTTTTATATGAAATCTACCTAGAAACCTAAAATGCAATGAAGGTTCATCTGTAGCACATTAGTTTTTTTTTTAAGATTTTCTTTTTAATGCAGTATACATAAATAATGAATGTATTTTGTAACATAATCCACATAAAATCAGAAAATTTCCAAATTTCAAGATAACTCATTGTTGGTCTATGCCAGCGACGCGACCTATATATTGGTTTTTCTTCTATTTTTGTGTTCTATTTGCACCCCTCAATACCTTCTTTACTAAAATATTTTTCAAACCGTAAAAATTTATGAATTCTTTCATTTTGTTTTCTTTTTTCCAGCAGTGAAATTATAAGCGGCTCTTTTTTACAAATTCACTAGGAGCACATATTAAAAAACACAAACGAATTTTATATTTTTATAGCTAAAATACAACTGCTTTATGTAGTATTTCTTATTGCAAATATCAAACACATGTATGACCATAATTGTTTCTTTTTTAGTTTAAAAAATATGTGGACACGTTTAATTGGATTTTAGGTTTTTCACTTCTGCTATAAAATATAGATTATGTATGCCATTGCTTTCTTGTTGTATACTAACATCCTACCATATTTATAGAAAAATAAAAAGCTATATATGCAGAATAAAACGCAACATTTACATCTACTATCTACAAAAAACAAGGTTTTTTAAGCAATACATATGCATAATGGCGTTTTATTTTTAGTCTGATTGGAATATGCCGGATTCAACAATATTTTAAATAAAAGACAAAAAGTGAAATTATTTAACGACTAATTTTAATATGTTAACAGAGGATCATAAACTTTTAAAGTAACACATTATTATTGTTTTAGTTCAAACGGAAAAGTTTCGTTTTTATGTAAATAATTTGTTCCCGCTATAAATTGAATTGTATTTTATTCCTAACCTTATAAATTATAATATTGATAGAAAAATAATAAATTATATAATAATTAAACACTTATTTTATTTTAGGAAAAAATTTAATTCAATTCAACAGTAGTGCCAAAGTGGCAGTTACAAAGAATAAATTATAATTTCTTGAGTTATTCGAATTTGTTATTAATTAATTACAATGACATTTTGAATAGAACGAAATCGCAACAAAAGCGACATGGCGTTACTTATGTTATAACTTAATATGATTGAATAGGAGAAAATAATTTATTTAAACGTTATTATTTTCGATTGTTTGTTTAACTTAACTTTCAACTGTTATAAATAATTTTTTCTTTTTATTTGCAGTTTGTCGTACAAGTTATTATGATCTTCTGTTATAAATTGTGTATCGCGTGCCGTTCCGTGGCACTATTTCATTAAACAACACGCTTTTCTGTTGCACCATGTGTGAGGCTGTGTGGAACAATTTAAATTAAAAAAATCCTATCCTCCAATTAATAAAAATTCATCTGATACACCAACGCAATCATATTTCTCCATAAAACGCCCCTCTAATACCCCTGTAAAACTTAAAAATGTGTGTAAAATTTTTAAACCAAAACCACATTTTGAGACATATTTCCACCTACCTTTTCTTATACATTTGTTTTATTTCATTTTTTAGTTAAAAAAACCGTTTAACACCGTTTCTGGAGAATCGAATATGAATGTGACGTAAGCCCCGCCAAAGTATTTTAGCTTCCCTCTATTCTAATAGGAAAACAGAAAAATTAGAATCTATTTTTCATCTTTTGTATCACAATTAAAACGTACAAAAAAAACAAACGTAAGACTCATTCTCATTCATAAGATTATATGTATATAGAAACCTTGACAAATATTGCTTCATTTTTAATTTATTTTTCATTCTTAATTTTAAAATTAGATTGTTGTTGTATAAAACGATTTTAAAGTGTTTTGTGTTGTGCATTTCGAAATTAAAGTAAAAGGAGCACATATATTTATTGAACTATTCAGTTTTAATTTTTAAAATCATTTTGATAGATTATTTATATGGTATTTGTAAAATGTGTTTCGTTAACTTACCTTACTTGTATGTTATCTTGGTTGTATATTTCGTTAAAACATCGTAAAAATTAAGGTAACTTTTATAAAACAAAAATTTTGTTTTAAAACGACAAAATGAAAGAAAGATGTTGAAAATGTTTTATGTAGATGAACTTTTTATCGATGAAGAAAAAGAAACGTGTTCCAGACCGAGTTGTAAAAATTTGACCATTCTTGATTTTTCTGAAACATGGCATATAAGTAATATGGACAAAATAACAGTGCATGCACAATGAAACTACTTTTATCCACGACTACTAAAGAATATATGCTTTCCATGCGTATTCTTCCATTGTAATTGTATTTATTCCACAACTAGTGAATTTGATTAAAATTCTTTAACAGTTTTATAGTTTATTAAATATTCCTCTAACAAATTAAACAACATATAGTAGAATTTTTTTGCCAGCGAATTTCTGACAGCTACGACGCAGCAAGAGAAAAAAGATAAAACAAAAAGTAAAACAGAGATGTATTATTTATTTTGGGATAAATTTGTTTTCAAAACAATTATATTAGTTAAATTTCTACTTCTAGTTCGGACCATTTGTTTGTTGTGATATTTGTTTCCATAGGCGTCGTTATTTTTATTATAATTATTTTTAATTATCAAAATTTTGTTATATTTCCTACAAAATCATTAATATTTCTACTAGTTTTTGGGTTTCTATTATAATTGGTTGAATTTCAATAGTAATTTATAAATTTTATGTGTTTTTTTTGTCCATTTCAATGGGACCCCAATAGTTTTTTTTAATATTTTAATCGAGACACTGAGTGTGCAAACAATATGCGCATGTGCATGCGCATGTGCAAACAATATGCGCATAACAAACAAATTTTGTGTTCGCTGGCAAAAAAATTCTACTATACTTGTTTTGTTTTTCGCTATCTTTGATGTATTTATTTCAATATGGCGATACAAATTTTTGCATGAAAATTGGAAATTAAACGAAATATTTTACAGTCGTGGATAAAATAGCATCTTGTATTCGCTTAGGATGATGGCAATTCTTCACTCGGATGATTCCCTCCACTCGCTACGCTCGTTTCGGGAAACTTCATCCTCGTGAAGAATTGCCTTCATTCTAAGCTCATACAAGAATCTACTATTACTCATGAGATCCAAGTTTGTATGAAAATTTATTTTGAGAAAAAGTAATTTATTTTTGAAATATATTTTTCTCAATGAAAAAGTTAAAGATTTCTTAACTTTTGCCTCATGATTAATAGAGAATGAACCTAGCTACATTTTAAAGCATTGTGCTACTATTAAAAAAAAAGTTGAGTTGTGTGCACAAGGTGCGCATATATGAAGTGAAACTTCTTAAGGTTTAAACAGTTAAATTCATATTCTTTTCAAACATAAAGATTAAAACTAAGTGTAATGAGATACGATACAATTCTGTTTAAATTAATATTATTTTTAACGTAGATGTATGTCTATATGAAGCAACAAAAATTTTTGTAGAACGAAAAATTATATTGTAATGTATGTATTTTTTTTTAATTTCATGATAAGTGCAACATGCAAATATAATAAATAAAAAAAACTATGTATAGTATTATTTCATACTCCGGAATATTTCTTATTTACGTAAATTTTTTTTTGGAGGAATTACTTGTTGTTTAATAGGTCATGCAATATTCCACGAGTATTTGTTAAATTATATTGCACACATAAAATGGCTTTCAAAATTTCAAGTAGAGTTTCTGCTTAAAAAATCTCGTATCGAGATTCTTGAGAAAGATCTGTTATCTTGAACTCCCAAATCTCGAAGAATTATTTCCACTTTTTGGAGATTCTCATTTTTCGAGAAATACTGTCGAGAATCTCGAAATTTAACGAACCACCATAAATACGATATAATTCTACAACAAAATGAACATTCAGATGACTGTTCCGGACGCCGAACCGTCCTGGTATACATGCTGCTCACAACTTTTCCGAATAAAAAACTTAAACACTCAAAAAAAAAACTAAGTAAATTTTACAAATTTTTTTTAAATATACAACTCACAAATTCTTTTTTAAGTTTACCAAAAATATTGTAGATTACAAAAAAAATTATTTGAAAACACCAGAAATTTATTTGATTTACAAATTATTTTTGGATTTGAAGGAAAAAAATTGTAGTTTTGTCAAAAAATTTTGTGCGTTGTATATTTAAAAAATTTTGTGTGTTGTATATAAAAGTGACTTTTATTTTTTTGAGTGTACGTTTTAATTTGGAATCAACTTTATTTTATTTGATATTAATTTTAACAAAAGGAAGTTCTTTTTCACTTAACCTGTTGACGGTCTGAATCGGAGTCCCTTAATTTTACCAAAAGTATTCTTAAAGTTGAAGTAATTTTTTCTATTTTGGAGGGGAGTGTTATAGTATAGTGTTATAGTATATATATTAATTTATTTAATTCATTATTTGGGGAAATAAATCAAAGTATTTATTAAGTCCCAACGGCCAACAGTGTTAATTATATATAATTAAAAATTATTATTTATAAAAATTCATTCGTTTAAAATCAATTATTTTGTTTAAAATAATTGGTATATGCAAGCATAAAAATGCTTCTGCTGAATTTTGACGAGTTTGTATATATTTGAAAATAAGGTTGTTGTATATAATTAATGACTGGGAAATGGAAATTGAGAAACGTGGGATCTCACATGACAATTTACTATTGAATCAAAAATCAAAATATGAAAATACGAGTAACAATTTCCAAAATAAGAGTAATTTTAAAATTATTTTTAAACTCGCCAGTTCGTAATAATATTTTGCAAAATAATATAAAACAATCGATTAAGGAGAGAAACGAGTTGCAATTACTCCTGGACTGCAAGACTAGATTAAATTCTTTTGAAACCATGATTGACCGGTTTTTTCGAGTCAACGCAGCAGATGTAAAAACTTTAAATTATCTCAATTTAAATCATTTATAGAATAAAAAAAATTGATGAAGTTGCTTTAAATATTTTGAGTGCCATTCAAATAGCCACTAAATCAATAATAGCTCTCAACCGTCAAGATGTTTTATTATTATCTGCAGAGGGAATCCTAAAATTTCTATTCAAATCCCTCCGGAAAAATAATTCAGATATATGTAAACTCCAAATTGTTATTTGAAATAGAATCTACCTCTCAGATCCAAGGAAATGAATATCAATTTGCAACTTGTAAGAAACGCTCTAATTTTGATAAATCCTATGTATGTACATCCAATTAAAACCGAGAGAAATGTTTCTTTATCTGGAAATTTTTGTAGTAAACGGAGAGTACGATTGATGATAAATCTCTAGACTGAGTGACAAAATCACTATAGACTTTTGTTGTAAAACTTTTTAAATTACAAAAATTAAATATAAGTTTTAAGTTTTAGATGAAAAAATTAAATTCAGATGTTCTTTTTATTCTATATGCAATGAGATATGTATATTTTTTTAAAAACAATTAATTTAATTAACTTAAATAATTTGAAACATATATTATTTAATGCATCTTGAATTCTTTTATTTATTGAATAAACAAATTCATATGTGTCTCCCTAAGGATTCGAACAAAACACTGAAGAGGAAGGAATTCATAAGAAACACGTAAAATGAGAAGTGGAGTTTTTTTTCTGAGAAACTTCCAACGATACCTTTGAATTGAAAAAATTCCAATTGCTTCCTTAGTTACTTGAGTTTAATTCAACTCAAAAATACCCAATAAATTCATATGTATTTAGTAGATTTATTATTTTTTTAAGGATCCATTTCTTGTTTGTTTTAATTTTTCCAATTGTAATTTTTTTGTTTTAATTTAATTAATTTATGTATATAATATATAAATAAATATCAGGGTCTGGTCCGAAAATTCCAATCAGGGCCTGATTCGACTATCCTAATCAAGGTTTGATCCAATTATCCCAAACAGGGTCTGATCTGGTAATCCCAATCAGGATCTGATAGAGAAAAAGCGTTACACTCATGATCAGGACTCAATCAGGCTACTCTACCAATGCCTGATCCGGACTAGGGCAAACCTGATCAGGACTTTATTTGAGCCCTGACAAATTTCTGCTCGGGATTTTTATATATATAATTTTAATTACAATTTCAATAGAAGACAAAGTGTTGCTCAATTTATGTTTAGTGTTTACGACAATATTGATATTGATTGTCATATATTTTTTATTTACTTGTATATAATTAAACTAAAGAAAATGATTTATTTAGCATTAATAAATTGTCCATTGAATCAAGAATATCTCGCCCACGGTATGCCAGTATACCTTATCCAGCAGCCCTGGAAACTGGCTAGGATTCGATGGCCCAATCACCCGTTAATCCGAAAGGTGAATCCGAAATTTAAATGATTAAAGAAACGAATACTAGAAAGAAACAAAGCAAAATAAACCGGAATAATCAAATATCGACCCTTAGCTATCGTACCCGGACACGAGTAGGAAACTGGAATGTCAGAACTCTGATAGAAACATCGCGGTTAGCACAAGTTGAGAAAGTAATGAAAGAATATAACATCGAGATACTAGGACTCAGTGAAGTAAGATGGAAAAACAGCGCAGAGCTAACAACAAGCGAAGGAAATTACATGATGTTCTCTGGTAAATCCAACACACACGAACAAGGCGTAGCAATATTAACAACACCTAACACAAAGAAAGCACTTCTCGAATGGAAACCAGTAGCAGAATAATAACAGCAAGATTCTAATCGAAAATTAGAAATACAACGATCATACAGTGCTATGCACCTACCGAAGAAGCTGATGATGCGACAAAAGATGAATTCTACGAACAGCTCCAAGCAACACTGGCTAGTGCACACCGAAATGACATTAAAATAATACAAGGTGATTTCAATGCCAAAATTGGAACCGACAACACTGGAATGGAATCAGTCATGGGCAAACATGCACTAGAATCAACACGTAACAATAATGAAGATAGGCTCATCGATTGTTGTGTCACAAATCAACTATTCATAGGAGGCAGCAAGTTCCCACACAAGAACATACATAAATACACTTGGACATCACCAAATGGAAGAACCAAGAATCAAATTGATCACGTACTGGTGAATAAGAAGTTTCTATCCTCACTACAAGACGTCAGAGCAAAGCGAGGAGCAGACATACACAGCGACCATCAACTGGTAATTGCAACATTCAAAATTAAACCAGCCGCTATAAAACACAACAAGGCATGTCAGAGGAAATTTAACATCAACAGATTGAGCGACAAAAATACAAATAACATCTTCAAAGAATCGCTCCAGCTCAATCTACCAAACAACGAAACCACCAGCATTGATAAAAAATGGGAACAAGTTAAAGAAGCTTACGTCAAAACTGCTACAGATGTGCTTGGATACCAAGACAAAGCACGGAAACCATGGATTAGCGATGATACCTGGAAGAAAATTGAAGAGCGTCGTCAGCTCAAGTTGCAATTGTGTCACCAGAACAAAATATGAAAGTACAGCAAAACAAGTTAAAAAGATGGCAAGGAATGATCGCGGAAGATATACAGAAAGCATTCTCAAGACTGCAGAAACAGCAGCAGCTAATAGAAATATGCGCACACTACACAAATGCGTGAGAAAGGTCACCAACAAATATACAAACACTCCACCTATAAAGGATGAATCTGGTCAAACCCTCACAACACATGAACAACAGCTAAATAGATGGAAAGAATACTTCGAAGACAACTGCGGCCAACATGAAAATAGCTTGCAGTCTCCGGATGACAACTATAACTAGACTATCAGCACCCATCCACCAACGGAACGGGAAGTTAGAGATGCCATACAGAAACTCAAGAATAACAAATCTGCTGGTACAGATAATATATCAGCAGAATTACTCAAAGCAGATGTAAACACAACAGCAGAAGCTCTAACACCACTATTAGCTGATGTATGGAACGAAGGTAAAATACCAACCAAATGGAAAGAAGGTTTAACCATAACAATCCCAAAGAAAGGTGATCTAAGAGAATGCAAAAATTGGAGAGGTATATCTCTGCTCAACACAATAATGAAAATACTAGCGATGATCATTCTCGAAAGAATATCTCCATCAATTAACATGAAACTAAGAAATGAACAAGCTGGCTTTAGACCAGAAAGAAGCTGTACCGATCATATCAACACAATCCGTATCATCATAGAGCAATCAAACGAATGGAATTCACCATTGTATCTCCTCTTCGTGGACTTCGAACGCGCCTTCGACTCAATTAACAGAAGCGAAGATATGGAAGACACTTTGTGAAATGGGCGTCCCGAAGAAAATAGTTGATCTAATCAAAGAAATGTATCGGGATGCTGCAAACAGAATACAAAACAAAGGACAGCAAAGTGATAAATACTACAACTACCGAGGAGTGAGATAAGGCTGTGTACTATCCCCGCTACTATTCCTGATAGTACTAGATAGTATCATGAGAAAGCTCGATGATGCAAGTCCAAATGGAATCCAATGGAACACAACAAGCCGGCTCAATGATATAGACTACGCAGATGACATCTGCTTACTTACACACACACATACAGACATGCAGAAGAAAATACAGAAGCTATCAGCCCTTGAACATGTAGTCGGTCTCAACATTAATATCAGAAAGACAAAGGCTATGAGATTGAACACCAAAACGATAACACCAATTACCATCAACAATACACAAGTGGACGAAGTTGACAAATTTGTGTACCTTGGTTGTATTGTAGCAAAAACAGGCGGGACTGAAGAAGATATCAGTCAGCGTATTAACAAAGCTAGAAATACGTTCAATATGCTTCACAAGATCTGGAATGCATCCGTCCTGTCAAGAAAGACAAAGCTACGAATGTTCAATGCATGTGTCAAGTCAGTACTGCTGTATGGGTGTGAAACGTGGAAACACACAAAGAAGATCACAAATCAACTACAGGTGTTTGTGAACAAATGCCTGAGAAGACTGATCAAATGCTTCTGGCCGAACACCATCAGTAACCAGGAACTTCTACGGCAGACCGAGCAGTTAGACATTAAGTCCGGGATAAAACAAAGGAAATGGAGATGGATAGGACATACACTGAGGAAATCAGCTAAAGATATAACAAGGATGTCCTAGAGTGGAATCCACAAGGTAAAAAGAGAGTTGGAAGACCACCCATGACGTGGAAGAAACGGTGCTAGCTGAAGCAAAACAAATTGGCAAGACATGGGGTGAGCTGAAAGCGATTGCCCCGAACAGAGTCAGATGGTCCAGTCTAGTAGACGCCCTGTGCTCCTAAATGAGATAAAGGAAAAAAAAAATAAATTGTCCAAATTTAATTTGAATAACGAATTTTTTTTCATTTGAATAACGAAATTCTGTTTTCTTTTGAAAAATCGGGGACATTTTTAAAATGCCGCGGGATGCGGGACAGATTGTTAAAATACGGGACTGTCCCGCCAAAAGCGGGACGTCTGGTCACCTTAACATATATCCGTTAACAACCTTACGCGTACCTGATTGTTATTATCAACATAGGAAATTATCAAACAAAATACAAATACTCCTTTTCATTGATTTAAAATTCTCTTTAAAATAAGATAATCTCAAATCATATTTTTATCTCAAAAGCTCAAATCATCTTGTTTTTGCTTTTTTTAAAACTATTTTCCCAAAATCCCCCTTTTAAATATTTTCGTTTACTGCAGGCAAGTCCTTGATCATTGATATTCATTGATTCATTGATATTCATTGATGCTTTTAGGTCATAGAAAAATCTACCTATTGCAATGTCCGTCATCTCGGAATTTCGGAAAAATTTGGTGCCAAACGACTATATATGATAAGCGGAGACGGAAAAACAAAGAAAAATAAATAAAAAAAAAACATATATATAATATATATATAAACTATATATATATATTATATATATATAATATATATATATATATATATATATATATATATATATATATATACTATATATACATATATATATATATATCACTATATCTCATATATATTTTTTTCCAAAATTATGGTTAAATAACCAATGTTATTATCTGCTCGACTTTTTAATTATTTGTAATTATTTTATTGAGTTAACTGAAGTTTTATAGTCGAGTTGTAAGTTTTAAAATAAAACAATTATTTTATTTATAAAAGATTACTTATATTTCGGTTGTTGATCACAACCATCATCAGAGTAAAATCTTACTACAAAAACAGAACCATATTAGAATATCCAATAATCTTAATAAATTCAAAATCAAAAAACTTACAGAATATCAAATGTTAAATTAATTAAACAAACAAGAAATTATAAAAAAATCATTTTTCAAATGAAAACCTTATGTGTAATAAATTCAAAAACAAAGAATTAGGAAAAATACAAAAAATGATTACTAGAAAAAAATTTTTTTGAAAAAGAACAGAAAAAGAAAAAACTAGTATGTTATTAATTTGGTAGTTGTTTGTGAAATGTTTTTTAAAACTGGAAAATAAATATCACTGACTTTCCTTAAATCAGTTCTAATATTAATGCTGTTATTGTGTTTAAGAATTTCTGTTGATTCTATGAATTCTCTTTTTTTCTTTGTTCAGCTCAGTAAATAATATTTCAATTTCTTCAAAATTATAATGATCATTATCACCTTCTTTAAATTTTTCTAGCCCATGTGTTACCAATGCTGTCTGACCATGATTTGTATATGTATTTCCGATCAATGTATTTTAAATGTTTTAGATTTAACGTTTTTCTTTTATTTTGTTTTTTTAAATTAGGGTTTTGACAATGTTCAATAATCATATTCTGATAATCAGTAATATGTTGTTTAGATCTGGTTATTAATTTTTTGCTGGTTTGACCAATATAGCATCCATTACAAGGTGGTTTACATTTAATTTTATATACTAAATTAGAATTATCCCATATATTAATTGGATCTTTAACTTTTGTGAACATTTTTTTCAATTTATTTATAGGTTTGAATGATATTTGAATGTTAAATTTTGGCTATTGTTTTTATTTTTCTCCGATAAATTGCATATATATTTTAAACTGAAGTAAGGTTGTGTTGATTCAATTTGTTCGTTTTCTACTTTATTTTCCGTTGTCAGCAAATTATTTTGATGTTTGACTTTCTTGATTGCATCTTTAATAACAAAGTCTGGAAAGCTGTTAGCTTCTAAAATGTTTCTTACAATTTTAATATTTTTCGAATGATGCTTTTTATCACTCAACATAAGTATCCTTTTGAAAAAATTTACAGCAATATTTTTCTTCATTGAAAAAGGATGATTGGAATTAAAATTTAATATTCTACCTGTTGAAGTTGGTTTAAAATACCAATCTGTTGTTAATTTTTGATTTTCTCTTGTTACCAACAAGTCAAGGAAGGGTAACGAAAAATTGTGTTCATTTTCTGTTGTAAACTGAATTCTGGGATGAAAACTATTTATTTGTTTTAAGGTCTGTTGAATCATTTCAAAAGGAATATCTGTGATTATATCATCAACATATTTGAAAGGAAAGTTGGACTATACAACATATTTGTAGTCGTAAACAGCTCTTCCAACACAATATCTGAAAGAATTGGAGAAAGCGGATTTCCCATAGCAAGGTCCAAATTTCTGTTTATTAAAATTTCCCCTTAAACTGAAAATAATTATTACCTCAACATATATATATATATATATATATATATATATATATATATATATATATATATATATATATATATATATATATATATATATATATATATATATATATAATAATATACTATTACTATATATATACATATATATATATATATATATATATATCATACACACACACACATACACTACACACACTACACACACTATATAATACTCAATCTACTATATACTCACACTACACATCTCACACACACACTACACACTCACTCACACTACTACTACACACACACACACTACTTATATATATAGGTGTGAATATCTTATCTATATATATATATATATATATATATATATATATATAATATATATATATATATATATATATATATATATATATATATATATATATATATATATAATATATATATATTATACTATATATAATATATATATATTATATATATATATATAATATATATATATATATATATATATAAATATATATATTGTAATAAACATCGTCCAGAATGGGTTAATTTTATTTACTCATTCATGAATTTAAAGTTAACCTCTTTTCAATCTTTTACTTGTATTGCAATTGTATTGCATAAATTAATGTAAATTAAATTTGTTATGCAAATGTTACATTAATGAAATTAAAAGGAGTTACCTAATACATTTTGCATAACTTAAATTTGAGTTCGCTAATACAAATGCAAGTATGAATGAAAACAGGTGTGGCCTATTCAAGCTGTACAGACTACGTAGTATTGATTTCTAGTGGATTATAGAAGTTTCGATTTATTTATTTTTCGATATAAATAGCGAACAAAAATATCAGACAGTCAGTTTTAATTTTGCAATTAAAAGTGTTTTACAAACATTCGAAAGTATAAGGAATAATCGGTGGTACTTGAGCCTGGGTACTAATAGTAAAAGAATCTAAACTTAGTGGAATAGTAAATACAGATTTTACGATTCCGAATATTATTGATTCAAATTGTGGAAAAGCGGTGAAGTTTATCGGACATAAATTGGAGACCCTGGAATTTATTGTAAGGAAAAACGGAAGCTGCTGTAATTTGATGACAAATAAAGTTTGAGATTCTGTTAACTAAAGATCTGTCTTTTACTGTCGTGTTTGTTCAATAATCTAAAGAACCAACGAAGAGTCGTTACAGTGGTGTCAGAAGTGGGATTATTGAAACAATGGTCAAGACAGTAAATATTAGTGATCTCAGCCAGACCCAGCTGAAGGATGAGTTGAAGAAAAGGAATGCTCCAATCCATGGAACGAAGGCAGAACTTGCATTCCGGCTGCGTAAAGTTTTAGAAGAAGCAGGCCAAAACACAGAGGTCATAGACATAGAGCCGGAGAAGCTCCAGTTCAGAATGCCCCAGCAGTTGATCCGTTGATGGTGTTGATGAAAGAAATGATGGCATAGCAACAACAACAAAAGGTAGAGCAACAACAACAACTTGCTGATATGATGGCCCGACAAGAGAAACTGGCAACAGAACAAAAAGCCCGACAAGAGAAACAGGCAGCAGAACAAAAAATAGAGCAACAACAACAACTTGCTGATATGATGGCCCGACAAGAAAAACAGGCAGCAGAACAAAAAGTAGAGCAACAACAACAACTTGCTGATATGATGGCCCGACAAGAAAACAGGCAGCAGAACAAAAAGTAGAGCAGCGACAACAATTTGCTGATATGATGGCAAAGCAAGAAAGTCTACGTGAAGTAATCGAGTCACGTATATCCAGTGCAGAGGGTAAAATCAACAACATGGAAATGGAGCTGCGGAAAGTTACCGAAGAACATGAAGAGAAATTACGCAATCTTTCGAGTGAATTCCGTCAAGAAATAGCACAATTGAAGTCAGGTAACATGAGCAATCCATCAATTACTCCAGCCCCAGCTAGAGTGAAAACACCCGCATTTGATGGATCTACATCTTATCAGATATTTAAGATGCAATTTGAGATAGCAACAACTGGGGTTGATCACCAGCAAAAAGCAAACGCGCTTATATTGGCATTGAAGGGACCTGCTGCTGAAATTTTGCAGACACTATCAGCGACAGAACGTGATTACAGCAAGATTATGGAGTCCTTAGAAGTAAGATACGGGGAAAGTCATATGCAAGCTCTCCATCGCATGCAGCTCAAGACACGAAAACAAGGAGTCAGCGAAACCTTGCAAGAATTAGAGGCTGACATTGTGAGACTGGTTAATCTATCATATCCGAATTATAACGCTGAACACCGAGACGAACTGGCAGCTGATACATTCATCAATGCTCTTCGAGATGTGCAAATGAGAAACCAGCTTTATCTAAGCGGAAAGAAGCTACCTGCAGAAGTCTTAGCATTGGCCCTGCAAATGGAAGCTGGAAAAAGAGCGTACGGTTCAGATAGAGTACGTCAGATGGAAGTTACTGAAGAAACTATAAAAGCAGCGCTTGATGAAGTGATCATGCGTGTCAAAAGTTTGGAAGATAAACCTGAACGAAATCAACGAAGTAGATCTAGCAGAGTAAGATGCTGGAACTGTGGGAAGTTGGGGCACATCCGAAGAGAATGTAAATGGAGCCACACCCGGAAGACAGAGGCCGCGTTCCGGATTCGGGAAACTAGATTGTGCCAGTTTTGAAGGCGAAAGCTGGCTCAATTACAATGCCCTACATTGGTGGTATCACAAGTAAAAAGAGAAAATAGTAGTCTAGTCTTAGAGGCAACCGTTGGAAGCAGATCGTGCATGTTGACTTTGGACACAGGTGCTTCGAGATCAATAGTGCGTCCAGATGTGGTTTGTATAGTAGTGAGATCGATACAGCAAGACGATTCACCCTAAAAACAGCTACGGGTGAAACAGTTCTAGTTCATGGAGAAAGCGACCAAGAGGTTCACCTTGGAGGAAATTCATTTAGGCACCGATTTATTGTAGCAGATATAGAAGATGACTGCATAATTGGGCTTGACTTCATGAAAGAATACAATTTTATATTAGATCTGGGAAGCCACGTACTGAGATATGGAAACACAGAAATAGTGCTAAACGCCACCAACGACAATGCTGAGGTCCGTGTTATTAGTGATGGACCAACTGAGATCCCGGCAAAATCTGAGAAAATCATATGGACTAAGCTACTAGATAAAAGTGACCAAAATTCACCTGTGATGATTGAGCCAGCTAACAACGACTTTGGGGGAAACATTATGATTGGCCGAACGCTAGTTGCAGCAAAAGAGGGAGTAGTTCCAGTGCAACTGATTAACTTCTCAAATAAACAAGTGGTCATCAATCATGGAGAAGAAATCGCCAAATGCAGCACCATAAAAGAGATAATCAGCTGTGAAGAAGAGCAAAAGGTCTTCATGCAGAGAAACAATTCCGCATTAGTAGCAATACTTCAAGATCTTAGTAAAAGAATGAATCCAGCCGAATTCAAAGAAATCAAGAGGGTATTAACGAAGATGAGCAGTGTTTCTCTACTGGAGATGAAGATGTTGGAAGAACAAACATCGTGCGACATAGGATCAACACTGAAACGCTCATCCTATCAGACAGCCTCCTAGAAGACTACCACTGGCTAAACACGAGGAAGTGCAAGGAATGCTGGACAAAATGAAAAGTGATGGAGTCATCAGGCCATCTAAGAGTCCATGGAGCTCACCAGTGGTGCTAGTTAGAAAAAAAGATGGGTTAGCTCGTTTTTGTGTAGACTATCGAAGGCTCAATGAGGTAACCATTAAGGACAGCTATCCACTGCCACGAATTGATGACACACTGGATACACTATCAGGGGCCAAATGGTACAGCACATTAGATCTGAAGAGTGGCTACTGGCAAGTTGAAATGCATCCAGAAGATCGACGAAAGACAGCATTTTCTACTGGCAATGGGTTGTGGGAGTTCAATGTGATGCCGTTTGGTCTATGCAATGCCCCAGCAACATTTTAACGTCTAATGGAATGCGTGTTGCATGGTTTAACCTGGAAGGCCTGCCTAGTTTATCTTGATGACATCATTATAATGGGTCGCAACTTCGAAGAGCATCTAATGAACCTCGAAGAAGTACTCAGAAGAATAAGTAATGCCAACATGAAGTTGAATCCGGTAAAGTGCAATCTCTTCCACAAAGAAGTGAAGTACCTTGGACACATCATTACAGAACATGGAGTCAGAACCGATCCCGAGAAGATTGATGCTGTGAAAAATTGGCCAGTACCGAAGAATGTTCATGAGCTACGCAGTTTCCTTGGCTTATGCACCTATTATCGAAGATTCGTGGAGAATTTTGCGAATATCGCCAAGAGTCTACATAAATTGACAGAGGCAAATACCAAGTTTCTGTGGACAACCGAATGTAATGAGGCATTCTGCCGTTTAAAAGAAAAACTATGCAACACCCCTATACTAGCCTATCCAGAATCCGGAAAGATGTTCATTCTGGACACAGACGCAAGCAATGTAGGAACCGGAGCTGTTTTGTCACAGAAAGTTGGAGACGGTGAGAAAGTGGTGGCGTACTTCAGTAAAGTTCTGTCAAAGCCGGAGCGGAATTACTGTGTCACGAGGAAGGAGTTGCTAGCTATCATCAAGGCTGTGAAACATTTCCACAAGTATTTGTGTGGACAACCATTCCTGATTCGCACGGACCATGCTGCTCTAAAATGGTTATTACAATTCAAATTTCCTGAAGGACAAGCAGCAAGATGGATAGAGATCCTGCAGAACTACGACTTCAAAGTTGAACACCGCAAGGGGAGGATCCATGGTAACGCCGATGCCCCGTCCAGAAGACCCTGTATAGAGGAGTGCAAGTCATGTAGCAGAACTGAGGGAAATGAGGCAATGAAAGTGAACCAAATCAAGTTCCAAACTCCTGAAGATTGGTGTACCGAGGCAATGAAAAGAGAGCAGCTAGAAGATCCAGCTATGGCTCCAATATTGAATTGGAAAACTGAGGGAAGGCGACCGGAGTGGAAAGAGGTCGCACCTTTAAGTACGGAGGTGAAATGCTACTGGGCGCAATGGGACTCACTATTTATGGACAACGGGATACTTAAAAGAAAATGGGAGTCCGCTGATGGAAAGAAAGTGTTAGAACAACTGGTGTTGCCATCAAGTCGAGTGGGAGAGGTACTGGGAAAGCTGCATGGAAGTATTTCTGGAGGACACCTGGGAGTCAATAAAACCCTAGCCAAAGTAAGGGAGAGGTTTTATTGGGTAAGGTATCGAACAGACGTGGAGCAATGGTGTCGGCGATGCGATACTTGTGCAGCGAGCAAAGGACCAAAAACTAGAACTCGAGGAGAGATGCAACAGTACAATGTGGGTGCCCCAATGGAGAGAATTGCTATAGACATCGCGGGGCCATTTCCGGAAACGACAAAAGGTAACAAATACATCATGGTGGTCATTGATTACTTTACAAAATGGCCGGAAGCCTATGCAATACCGAACCAGGAAGCAGTTACGGTCGCGGAAACATTAGTCAATGAATGGGTTTGCAGATATGGAACACCGCTCGAGTTGCATACCGACCAGGGAAGGAATTTCGAATCTCAACTGATGGAAGAGCTGTGCAGAACACTCGGCATTAGAAAAACACGAACTACACCTATGAACCCGCAGTCAGATGGCATGGTAGAACGATTCAACCGAACCATGGAAGAACATTTGTCAAAGGTAGTAGAAGCCAACCAAAGAAATTGGGACAAGGATCTTCCGTTATTCTTGATGGCCTATCGTAGCGCAGTGCACGATACGACAAGTGAAACGCCAGCGAATATCATGTTCGGAAGAGAACTACATCTTCCTAGTGACATCGAGTTCGGCATCCCTGGAGGTCTGGTATCCACGAAAACAGATTATGTGGGACAACTAAGGGAGAAGATGAATAAAATCCATCAGCAGGTTCGAGACCACATTAAGATTGCCAGTGACAAAATGAAAGCCAGGTACGACATAAATGCAAATAGTGGCGGTTTCCAAGAAGGAGAATTGGTATGGCTATACAACCCCAGAAGAACTAAGGGAAGATCACCCAAGCTGCAGCCAGATTGGGAAGGCCCATATAAAATAATCAAACGAATTAATGATGTCATCTACCGCATACAAAAGGGACCCCGTACCAAGATGAAAGTGATACATCTGCAAAGGTTGGCACCGTACCAAGGTAACAGCACCAATGCGATATCTGATATTGTTCGGGACGAACAAAACTAAATGGAGGGCAATGTAATAAACTTCGTCCAGAATGGGTTAATTTTATTTACTCATTCATGAATTTAAAAGTTAACTCCTTTTTCAATCTTTTACTTGTATTGCAAATTGTATTGCATAAATTAATGTAAATTAAATTTGTTATGCAAATGTTTACATTAATGAATTAAAAGGAGTTACCTAATACATTTTGCATAAATTAAATTTGAGTTCGCTAATACAAATGCAAGTATGAATGAAAACAGGTGTGGCCTATTCAAGCTGTACAGACTACGTAGTATTGATTTCTAGTGGATTATAGAAGTTTCGATTTATTTATTTTTCGATATAAATAGCGAACAAAAATATCAGACAGTCAGTTTTAATTTTGCAATTAAAAGTGTTTTACAAACATTCGAAAGTATAAGGAATAATCGGTGGTACTTTAGCCTGGGTACTAATAGTAAAAGAATCTGAACTTAGTGGAATAGTAAATACAGATTTTACGATTCCGAATATTATTGATTCAAATTGTGGAAAAGTGGTGAAGTTTATCGGACAAAAATTGGAGACCCTGGAATTTATTGTAAGGAAAAACGGAAGCTGCTGTAATTTGATGACAAATAAAGTTTGAGATTCTGTCAACTAAAGATCTGTCTTTTACTGTCGTGTTTGTTCAATAATCTAAAAGAACCAACGAAGAGTCGTTACAATATATATATATATATCAGGCACGAAGCCTGTTTTGTTTTACGACGGAAGCAGTAAATTCTAGAAATACTTTTTCTTAAAACACTGTTTAAGGAAAGGAACTTTATATTATATGTGCTTTATTTGTTTTTCAAGATGTTTCTTACATTGTTTTTCTACGTACTTTTAGTTAATTTGTATTTCAACTAGGATGGTTAAAATCTAGTCAAGTTTTTAGCAATGAGCTTAGTCTCAAATCAAAACATAATAATTAAATTTTTATATTTAAGAATACTTTATATTAAGAATAACAAACACTATAGGTATAGACCTTCATTTTGTTGAATTTTAAATGATTTAAACAAATATATTTTAAATTAATATATTTTAAACAAACAAAAAATTGATGATCATCAAATAACTTATGCATTCGAATATTATAAATTAAATAAAAAGCATTAATCAAATAAATTTGCTAATATTTTTGCTAATTTGCTGACACAACGTTATTTTAATAAAAAACACAGAAAATGAACCAAATAAACCAAATATTCAAATTTTAAAGTATTTAGATATTATTTTGTACAGATTCAGAATTTGATACTTAAACATTTAATTTAAAGGCTAGTTAGGGTAAAAAGGGGTTTTTGTGTGAGAAAAATCCAAAATATACTTTCGAATTAAAAAGTTCACATGACTTTCTTAATTACTTGAGTTTTAAGTGCTCAATCAAAATCCGAAATATAATTCAAAATTGTTTCATTATTCAAATCTAGTGAATTAAAAATTCTTAACTAGATTAATATTTTTGATAAATAAATAATTTTCCGTCCTCATATTTTCCAAAAATAGATAAGTGGCGCAATCCATATAAGAAACAAACAAATATATGCAAAATTTGTGAATATAACTAAATATTTATATAACACGAATACTACAAATATTTGTTATTTATTTATTAAAATATTATTAATCTAGTCGGTACATCTAATGCTACATCTGTGTTAAGTTGTCTCAAAGCATATATAAATAAAAGTAAAATTAAAAATTAAAATTTTTTAAAATTCGTAAATTTAATTCCGTAATTAAATAAATAAATTAATCCATAATTCAAAAAATTAATTTGTTTTTTTTATTAATTCTTAAATTCGTTATTTAATAATTAAAAATCTTTGTTTCAATACAAAATCAAATAAAAAAAATATTTCAGTTTATTATTTGCATAAAAAATAAATTTCTAAGTTTTATATAAAAGTTCAATTCTTCGTTGTTGGGAACTAAAATTGTTAATGACTTTGTCGTAAAAATCATCACCACTTTTCAAATTATTTAATAAATTTTTTTCAATAAATATTAGGGCTAAATTTGATAGTCTCGATTGTCCACATTTATTTCTTAAATACGTTTTAATTCTTTTTAAGCAAGAAAATGATCTCTCAACAGAGGCTGTAGTTACAAGAAATGTTAACACCAATTTAATAAATTTAAAATATTCGGAGAAACAATTATCCAACTCAGTTTCAACTAAAAAGTGTAAAACTTCTTGAATATTTTTTTTAGCTGTAAAATTATCATCATTGAAAACTACTTTTAATTCTGTTTTTAAGGCAGGAATATCAAAAAAACCAGGATAAGCATTTTGTAAATTTAATATTAAGCTCTCTGGAAATTTTTTATCGAAATTTTTATATTGTGAAAGATCGGCCAGCTTCAGAAACTCAAAATATGGTAAGGAGTCGAATCTATTATCTAGTTCTATAATTATGAGGGTTATAACTGTTTTCAATAGATTTTCAAATTCAGCTTTTGTAGATAGATTCGCATCTGATCGACGTGTTTCTAAAAGGTCTAAATTCTCCATTTGATCAACACCTTCCCAAAAATCTCCGAAATTCTCTGTTATGCGACTAATAGTATTTTTGAAGCTATTGATTTGCTGTATACAAAATTGCATATCGTTGGATTTAGTTTGTAATATTTTAAACAAAGTATCCGAATGTGGAAAGAATTTATTAAAAAAGTGAAGCAAAATAATGAATTTTTTGTCATTTAAGATATGCAATAAGCCTTTTGATTGCAATACTGCTTCATTGTCCCAGTCTATTTCATTTTCTATTATATTCTCAAAAAATGTTAATAAATGGGGCTTTATTTCAAATAATGTTTGAACAACACGTCCATTATATTCCCATCGAGTTGGAGCACTAGTTGGAACTTTTTTCTTAACAAATTCATTAAATGCAGCTAACCTCTTAGTTGAGTGACTAAAAAAACTCACAAAACAACTCATACTTTTGAAAAATCCGGCACAAACTTTGATTTTGGAGCACGATTGCGATAAAACAAGATTCAGCTTATGAGCAAAACAATGAATATAGTGCGCATTAGGCATTAATTCTTTAATTTTAATCTGTAACCCATTTGAATTACCAGACATAACGGCAGCACCATCATAGCTTTGACAAACCAATTTGTCAAACATATTTTGTTTTTTCAGAAAGGGTACAATAAACTCAAACAATTCCCGAGCTGTTCTACCAAGTGAAACATCAGCAAATCCAATAAACCTTTCAACAACGTTACAATCTTTTTTGACGTATCGAACCATAATTGACAGTTGGGATTTATTTGACACATCAGTTGTTTCATCTAACAATAGTCCAATGTAATCGCTATTGTTAACTTCATTATGAATTTCTTCTGACAATACAAAGGCAATAGAAGAAATTATATCATTTTGTATTTCACTGGATAAACCAGAAAATACCTTGGAATTATCTAAATGGTTTTTGAGTACGGGGTTATAACAAGATAAAAGTTTAAGCAACTCAATATAATTGCCTCTATTACAGGAATCTGGTGATTCGTCATCTCCTCTGAATGGTAGCTCTTGGGCCGCAAGAAAGCATGTGACATCTATCAAACATTTAAATATGCCTCTGTTTTGCCTTACTTTTTCGTTGTATGCTCTTATAGACATTGCTCGTGACGAATCTAAAACATTTTCTATTCGTGTTTTACCGAATATCTTTAAAGCAATAGTTGCAGTCATATGAGAGCTGCATTCTTTTTCATGTCTTTTAGCTGCTTTGGATAAATTATTCATGTCATAAAAGCCTGTAGTATTCCATACAGACTTATCCGTAGCAAATAAAAGACATGGCCAACAATACAATTTGTTTGTTTTACTACAGCCCGTTAACCAAACATAGCTTTCATAAAACTTCATTGAAAAATGTCTTGTACATCTTTTAATGACAGTAGAAATGGTCAAATTTGGTGTTGGCTTTCCATTATCTAAAATTTTTTTCTTTTCATCAAAACTTCTTGATGAGAAAGATTTTTCTAAAATATTGCCTACAACACAATTACAGACATTCATTTTATTTATATTCAATAATTTCTTCAATATAAATAAAACTACAAAAATTAAATCAGTATACAATATTATTACTTCAATATCAAAATATGAAAACGTAAAACCTGCCGTAAATCACTTAAGCCGAAATGAAATATCTGTATCTCAAACAAATTCAAATTTTAAATGAATTTAATTTTTCATCAAAAAACAAAATATCTCTTAGTTTGAAACAAAAAGAAACCAAAAAGAGATTTAAAATAAATTAAAACAATATTCTCTCAAGCAAAAGAAATTTCATTTCTCTCATAATGATTTTTAAAACTCATTATTTATCTCAAATTTCATATGAACATTTTAAGGGGAAATATATAATATTTCTAATTATTGAATTTTATTATGTATGGATAGATGAATGAATCTAGCGAGATCATTATTTTTATTATTTTGTATGATGAGTAAATTTGTAAGTATTTTGTTTGTTGATTCAGATTGAGTCGTGTGTTTGTGGATAAATGAGTATGGTAGGAAAAAAACAAAAGGTTTATAGATGTAATTTTATATCAAACAAAAATTTCAAAATTGTTTCATATAATAAATTAAATGTTTACGGAAGCACTCATTCCAATCAATATATGGAGGATTCGTGCCTGATATATATATATATATATATATATATATATATATATATATATATATATATATATATATATATATATATATATATATATATATATATATATATATATATATATATATAAATATATATACATATATATATATATATATATATATATATATATATATATATATATATATATATATATATATATATATATATATATATATATATATATATATATATATATATATATATATATATATATATATATGTATATATATATATATATATATATATATATATATATATATATATATATATATATATAAATAAATATATATATATATATATATATATATATATATATATATATATATATATATATATATATATATATATATATATATATATATATATATTATATATATATATATATATATATATATATATATATATATATATATATATATATATATATATATATATTAGGGTGCTTTTTTTTTGGGCGACAATTCTTTTTTTCTGGTGCCCCACCAAAATTATGTTGGAAATACCCAAGAAAACGTCCTCCTAAAATATGAGCCCTCAAAATTAATGTTTAGCACTCGGCATCGGCATTTGAAGATTTTCCATACAAAATACATGTAAACCTTAGTGTTTTTTAATAAAAAAATTACAGCTCAGCGGCATTTCATACTATTTCAAAAAGGAAAAAGGCCACAAACTCAGGACTAAATTATCTACAAAAAAGCCTAAATAGATGTAACTGTAACTTACACCGGTTACACAGTTCAGATCACTAAAGTCAGTTTTATGTGTTTTTTTTGTTCTTTTGTTTTTATTTCATAAATGGCTAAAGCTACAGGAAAAATGTCAATAACAAAGTTGTAGTTAGTTAAGTTTCCTACAAAAAACTCACAGTAACCGAATCTCTATGATTGATATTTCTCGAGATAATAAACTTTTATTATTTTAGAACTTGCAATTTTCATAAATTGATGACGAAAATCTCTTAAAACATCCATTTTAATAAAAGCTTATTATCTCGAGAAATATCAATCATAGAAATTCGGTTACTGTGAGTTTTTTGTAGGAAACTTAACTAACTACAACTTTGTTATTGACATTTTTCCTATAGCTTCAGCCATTTATGAAATAAAACCAAAGGACAAGAAAAACACATAAGACTGACTTTAGTGATCTGTACTGTGTCACCGGTGTAAGTTACAGTTACATCTATTTAGGCTTTTTTGTAGATAATTTAGTCTTGAGTTTGTGGCCTTTTTCTTTTTTGAGATAGTATGAAATGCCGCTGAGCTGTAATTTGTTTATTAAAAAACACTATAGTTTACATGTATTTTGTATGGAAAATCTTCAAACGCCGATGCCGAGTGCTAAATATTAATTTTGAGGGCTCATATTTTAGGAG